>JAFIRS010002824.1:0-178355 GCA_018342105.1 Gonioctena quinquepunctata | reverse complement strand
AACATTATTGTTAATTAATTTCACAAAATATGTTACGTTTCACTAAGGCATCGAGGGATTTTCTCACTTTAGGTTTAGGTTTAGGTCTTCCAAAACAATTTTATATTTGTAGAGGGTTATTCCCATACCATCAAACTTAGTTATATTTTTATTGATAAATTGATTTTTGTTTGTCCAGTCTCTTGTCATTGAATGTAACTGTTTTAATGAGTTCAGATGTTCACATGCATTCAAATAGGTGATTGTGTCTCTATTACAATCAGAAATGGATTCGGTCAGAAATGTTATATTGTGATAACAAAACCTACAGTATCAGCTCTATTATTGCCCACCGTTACGTAAACACAATCGTTGATAATATTATCTTTTTTGATACCAACATTTTTTAATAATGAGATACAAAATTACAACTAGCACCAGTATCTAGCTCAACATTCACCTTAATTTCATTCACTATACGTGACTGTCTAAATATTATTGTTTAGGCCAATCATTAGATATTTTTTCGTGACAAAAATAGTACCAGGAAACCGAAGGAAGACAATCCATAGTTATATCCTGTTATGGTTCCTACTCGCATTACTTAATTTGTTATAAACATTCAAGAATAAAAAATCGTTTTTTTTTCGTTTTTTCCTTACATGAAAACTAATGAAGCAATCTCGATGCTCTCAATGAACGAATTGTATAATATATATTTATATATATATATATATATATATATATATATTAAATATATATATATATATATATATATTTAACTATGAATTTGAAATAAACTTGGTAGGAAGGATATTCCTTGAGGTTGCAGTAAAATTTAATGGCCGGTGAATAAAGAAAAACCCTTCCCTATTTTGTCAAGCTTCCGAAAATGTTTATTTTCATTATTAAGACAGAAAGGTGAGGTTAAGTGAAGACACTGAACTAATCATCATTATGTGGTGAGAATTTTTTTGTTTATGTTTTTTAATCAGGTAAAAGAAAACACTATAAAACACTACTAGTTATGAAGATAAAATTGAACAATTGTCAAAAGCACACATTGTTTGAGAAGCAAATTGAAAACAATTCAAAATTTGACAGGACAAGACCACATGGTTGAAGCATGACTGAAAATTAGATGGCTGGGTGGATAGGGCGAAATAGTGCATTGATCGAAGTTCCCTCCAGATCCACGGACTTGACTGCATTGGATTTTTTTATGGGGCTTCGTTAAAGAAAAAGTTTACAAAACTCGCCCAACGAACAAAGAGGAACTGCGTGAAAGAATAGGACAGGCTTGCAGATATATCACCCCAAACCAATTATCGAATGTTTTGGTTAACATTAGAAAACGATACGATAAATGTATCGAATTAAATGGAGATTTGGTTGAACAGTCCGAAATTTAATGTGTAGGCACTGTCATGTCAATACATTCTTTTGTAGTAGTTCATTTATGTTATTAATATTGGAAATTATATTATTGGATGTAAAGATGTACATTTCTATTCTTTGACAACAAACTGCAGTGTTCTAAGAGACCTAACATATTCCACATAGAGCTGTTATGTTCTGAAG
The DNA here is from genome assembly GCA_018342105.1 of Gonioctena quinquepunctata. Lineage (NCBI taxonomy): Eukaryota > Metazoa > Arthropoda > Insecta > Coleoptera > Chrysomelidae > Gonioctena > Gonioctena quinquepunctata. The sequence continues at coordinate 176,795 of JAFIRS010002824.1, read as the reverse complement.
GAGTATTTTAAACCATAATATTTGAAAAATTGTGATTTATATGACAACTATTTGAATTATTTCGATATTGATATAAATATTTTACTCATGCTATATTTCTGTTAAAAAAAATTTTTCATCTTGAAATTTTGGTCACGACCATTTGAAAACATCACAAATCCAGTGGCGTCTTCAAATAAAAAAAAATCGCTAGTATATTTTTTGGAAAGAAAAAATTCGAAGCAAGCCGTGAAATTTTTATTTTCATTTCAAATTTATGACATTCAACTAGAACTATTGATGCTCTATCTACTGAAAAAATAAACTTCTAAATCGGATAATAAATAACAGTTTTAGAGAGGTGGTCCGCTTTCCAATGGGTCACTCTGTATATATATATATATATATATATATATATATATATATATATATATATATATATATATATATATATATATATACATACAATACATATATTTGGAATACTTATGTAAATTTCGGGTTGAACCGCGTCTGGAAATTTGATTATTTCGACGTTTCGGCTCCCATTTTGGAGCCATTTTCAAGAAAGCTGAAAAATTAGAAGTAATAATAACGTTAACCGCGGAAACCTATCTGAACATTTATATATATATATATATATATAAATATATATACATATATACATATATATCATTATTATTTATATATTTATACTCAAAAATCGTCAAAGAAGTTTCACTTGTGTCACGTGTACTGAGTTGCAAGCGTTTTTTTTGTAAACACATCAAATACATTGTGCAACAATCTCAAACCTGTTTTTTGTTGACACAATAATAGAATAATCTACATAATTAGTGTATTTGGGTGAAGTAACGCCATTGTTTCGTTTATTCTAACCCAGAATATTCCCAGTTTTCAATCGCAAAAGTTGTTCGCGAAAGTTCATCCCAACCCTGAATGTTTCCAGTTTTTCCAGCTGTGAATGTGAATGTGCATGGATAAATATTCCATGGCACGATGGCTAAAAACAAACGAGATAAGAAAAACAATTGAGAATCCCGATTACACAATGGTAACAATGTGCAGAATACTCTGAGCCTGAACAACATGGTGGTATGAACAGATTTAATTAAAAAAGTGTCGCTCTCCGGATGCATTCGAAATGAATATTCAGGACTTGACGCTGGATGGGATTTTGATTGTTTCATTGTTTTTTTTTCATTTCTTGTTCAAGGTTCGATCGAACTCTTGATATTGTATGATATTAATAGTGATTGAACTAACCGTAAAGTAAAAACTGAAGATTTAAACTGGTTTGGCATTGATCAACATCCCTTTCATTCAAGTGGAAATCACCAATTTTTTTTTAAATAGCCTGCAAAATATTCATAGTTTGCTATACCGGGTGTCGATGGATTTACTAGCACTCCTTTTCAACCGACGAAACCAAAAAGGGGGAGGTTCTCTATTCGACCCGTATATTTTATGTTTTTCCATAATTTTTTTTATGTATGATCACGCATAACTTTTTACTGAGGCGTCCGATTCCGATAATTCTTTTTTCAGTGGATAGGGTGCACTTCGAATTTGGTCCGATTTGAATTTAAAAGATGAAATCCACCCCAAAGGGTAGCGAAATGAAGGATATTGATCACTCACCCTCTGAATTCTGGTCCGTTAACCGATTCTATCAGGCATAACTTTGTACTGGGTTTTTAGATTTGGATGATTTTTTTTTAATAGATAGGGTATACTTTATATTTGGATTTCGAGAGGAATTAGCCACCCTCACGGGTAGAAAAATAGGGGATAATTGATTTTTTACTAGTGAAAATTAGCACACACATACGTAGTTGACAATGACAGATCGCTACTGACATTATTCTTGTTCCGTCAAAATCAGTATATTTTATGAGAGGATGGAATGGTATACAAAGTAATGAAATAAACTAACCAGAACAACGAAAATAATTTATATTACAACAGATAGTAAAAGTAAGGTGGGCAAGTAAGTATTTTGGAAGTAATCAAAAAACAAGGAGGTGGTAATTGGTAGATTTTAGCCACAAAAAATTGAACTTCTTAACAAAACATTAAACCGACGAAATACGGAACTGAAAAGTAAAAAATAAAAACTTTTTAACAAAAAATTAAACCGACGAAATACGGAACTGAAAAGTAAAAAATAAAAACTTTTTAACAAAAAATTAAACCGACGAAAAAATAATCACTGAAAAGCAAAAAATAAAATAAACCTCCTTAGTCTAAATGATAATTGAGCTCCTAAACTAATGTAAGTAACTGATTTTGAGTCGGCGCCAAACAAACTAGCAATTGAATTAGGTGAAGCGTAAAATGATGGCAGCGAGATGCACGGCTGCGTTTTGATGACTTCTTTCATAGATAATGATCTTCGATAATTGTTTGTTTGGCGCCGACTCACAATCAGTTACTCACATTAGTTTAGGAGCTCAATTATCATTTAGACTAAGAAGGTTTATTCTATTTTTTGCTTTTCAGTTGATTTTTTCGTCGGTTTAATGTTTTGTTAAAAAGTTTTTACTTTTTACTTTTCAGTTTCGTATTTCGTCGGTTTAATTTTTTGTTAAGAAGTTTTTATTCAACGCTTCTTTTTTAGAGTTTCGGAACGAAATTGGGTGGGTTTGATACATCAAGTGTTACATTTTGACATATGTCACTCATTTTGAACTTCTTCGGAAATAGATATTTAGATATTTTTTTGGCTTTCCAGGCTCATGATTTTATTTATATATCTAGATTACCTTGAATGTATTGAAACCATCCCTGAAAATAACTTGTTCATCATTTTTATTCAATAGCACCCCCTAGCGGCATAATGCTATCAAAAATCATTGCACCTTTTTGTATATTTGAATCCCAAATCAGTTATAAGCTTATAAAACCGATAAAATAAATAGTAAAGTAACACTCTAAGATAACTTCAAGTAACAAACTAAGACAACGGCAGCTCCCCAAAAGGGGTATTTTTCCGATTTTTTGCTTCGCATTGAAGATATCGAAAAAAAGTATTTGAAAGTTGTCCAGAATCTGATTTTAAGGCCCAGTATCAATTTTATTACCAATTTTCCATTTTTAGTATTTTCGTACACATACGGTTACAATTTTGATTTTCAATTCAAATAAAAAAATATGATCGAATCATATGTCAATCTGAGAAAATATTGCGTGAAATTCTAGTTTACAATGGTGAAATGCAAAATAATTTAACCGCAGAATTAGAATTACTCATAAATGCTCCTTTTAATGAAATTGGCAGTGTTATTGGAAGATCTCAGATCAACCTCGTCGAATACAACCGCATTCTGAAGATAACGTAATCTTAGCTGCAGATAAAGCAAATTCAAGAGTGAATACGACATTAAGTGACTCAACATCGACAACGAGAAAATTACAAGATGTTACAATCATCATGGAATCAAGCCTTATATACCAAAATTTCTACGTACTCTGAAAGAAGATGATGAAAATAAAGGGTAAGATTATTGCTATTGGGCTCAGGGAAATTTTTCAGACAATTTTTCTCAACCAAATTTTGTTTACTGATGAGGCTACATTTACCACTAATGGTATCTCCCCAAAACTGTAAATACTGGGCTATAGAAAATCCTTATAGGCTTATTAATTGTAAAAACCAGTATTCAGAGAAAGTTAACTATGGTGTGGAATTTTAGGAGACCGAATAATTGTTCGGTTTTTTCGTTAACTCGTTGAATGTTGAGCATGTAGTTAACTTTTTCGATGCGGAAATATGGGATGCAGTTGAAAATCTTCCACTTGTGTTACAGGATATGTTTTTCTAGCTATATCAGAATATAATCGCAATAGCCAATCGTGATCGTAAAATAATTGAAAAATCTGTTTGAATAAACGGAATAGGGCAATTTGAAAGAACCTGGTGACTATTTTTTGTCTTCCCATAAGAATTGGTAATAAATAGTTGATCCGTAGTCGATATGAGTGAATAAAATAGAATTAAGAAAAGTCATTTCAATTACTTGTGGTAGAATATACTTATTGTTTCTATTTCCGAAAGATGATGTCCAGGGAAACATTCTCAATTGAATATTGATAGAAAGATTTTTCTGTGAATTGAAAAATCCACGATTAAAATGAAGTTATTTTTTGTGAATGTCTAACAGAAAACAACTACTTCCCCGGCTAAAGCCACGCTGGACATTGAACTACATCTGATAGATGTCCAGCGTGGCTTTAGCCGGGGAAGTAGTTGTTTTCTGTTAGAATTCACAAAAAATAACTTCATTTTTATCGTGGATTTTTCAATTCACAGAAAAATCTTTCTATCAATATTCAATTGAGAATGTTTCCCTTTTCAACATGAATACCCCACAAGAGGTTATCTTGACGATGGAAGATAGTGACTAAAGTTTATCTTTCAGTCGCAGATGATTTTATGAACATCCTGTTTATATTTCCAAATATATATATATCTAAGATAGGATATGGATAGCTGACATCTGAGCTCTTTACTTGGTATATTGATTGCTTTGGTTGGATTTACTTCTAGTTCATCTTTGTTCCGTGCATGGAGTTCTCTTGTCGCCGCTCCATGGTTTAGTTTTGACAATTCAGTTTGCCAGATGGATGGCTCTTTGGGTGCTGTCAATCACCAGTCATTGCGGCCATTGTTCTAGTTTTCACGGTCCTCATGTCGTCTTGGTATTTTGCATCGGCTGATGTATTTAGCCCCCCTGAATTTAAAAAAGGGGAAACAACCCTTAAAGGCAAATTTTCAAGTTTTCATTTTGTCCCAATATGATCTCTTGACTTAGAATAATATTGATCTTTAACCTATAAAATAATTTTTTCATCTCCATGTAAGTAGCACTTATTGTATCACACTACCTATGGATTTAATTCTTTGTTCTTCTTTTATTGTAGAAATTTTATTCCCCGCTGATGATGAACCTATAGAGGTTCGAAACATGTAAAGCTAATGGATGGTTTTTAAACTTCCACCATCTTTTAACTAATCGATTGTTAATATTAAATTGTGGAGACGACTTCGAGTTTTTCTACTTCGTAAAATAATACCAGTCCACTTCGAGATACAATGGACTTCTACCATAGGTTGATTATTCATAATCTTATTAAGCACTCCAACATATGAGTTTTATTCATTTATTGCACTAGTTCGAATTTGTGAACTGTCGAACATCACTGTGTTTTAGTACCATCGATTTCAAAAGGTTATCAAATTATTATGTCTGTTTATTTGAGAATAATCATTGCACATCTGTTATAAAAACTGTCAAGAGATAATTTTTTAGAAGAATAATATTTTTCACATTCTAAACGACCCCGCACCATCCTTATGGAAAATGGCTTTTGGTTAAATTACCTGAATTTTTGGTATGTTATAGATTTTGACTTTTTCGGCAAAAGTGTACATGGGCACTAAAAAATCCACCGACTAGTTTTCGAGATACAGGGTGTGAAAGATGAAAAGTGAAGCATTCTGCTCAGAATTTTTTACAATTCCGATAATTGACAAAACGCCTATTCATTCTGGGAATACCTTGCCTCAATGAAGTACAATGTCACGTTGATCTCGTTTCTATTATACTTTTTCGTTTTGTGCTCTATAACAGGGTGAACAAAAAAATATCCAATTCGATTAATTTTAAACCAACCAGTGTGAGTTCTCTGATGAAAATTGAAGATTCAATTTAACCTTTATAAACTCCCTCAATCTGGATCGGAGTTAATTGACAATATTTTTTTTATACAGGGTGGTTCGAGAATAGGGGTACGTTAACCCCTCGTTTTTTAGTTCGGATAGGGGAGAGCATGTCATATATATATATATATATATATATATATATATATATATATCAAACATCCTCCAATGTTAAGAACGTCGTATAGTCATTCCATGTATACAGGGTGAGTAAGAAGATATACAGTCCAAGTTTCTTAGGAAAATGTATATTCAGGACAAACTACAGAGGCAAGAAGAAGATATATTGGAATTGGATGTTTTGGAACAAGAAAGCCTCATAAGATTCCGGACATTTTCTAGGTTTCGAAATGCAACAAAATTGCCTACAACTCAGAATTAAATGACGACGATCCTTCCAATATGGGTTATTACTGTACCTGCAAATTTGGTTCGAAAACATTAGGAACTTGTGCACATGTTGCGAGTGTTTTGTGGTTCTTGGGATATGCAAGATACCAGCGTGATGTTCATTTTCCTTCGACGTGTCTTTTTGGTTTCATTTCCGATGCTGCTCATAGAAGAGCTCCAGATGATGTTGGTATTCAAATCATAGAACAATGAAAATTTTCATATCAACAATTTTCTAACGTTCAGAAAAATGATAATTGTTTTTTAAGACATCTCATCTAGTTTCACCTGGAAATGATAGATATTCCGATAACCCGTTTATGAGATTTTTTTGGGTATGAGACTAATATTTTCTTCAGCATACCGGGTGACCACGAGGTGAGGTACGCCCCCCAATTTTTCTATAGTTTAAAAGATACAGGTTTTAAATTTGGTACGTCGATATATTACTCAAATACGCATATTTTGACTCCATTACCGAAAACGTACCACTTCCGGTTTAACCGGAAGTGACCCCAAACTTTTGTTTTCAAATGACACCCTGTACAATTTTTTTCATTATCCGGAAGAACACGCAATTTGTGATAACACTGTTCTTCAAAATTGAAAATCGGTTGAAAAATGGCGAAGATACGGTTGTGTGAAAAGAGTATGTTGCCATTTGAGAAATGGCAGTTGTGAGCATTTCTTTATGGGTACTTCTCCGTTTTGAGGAATTTTCTGATAATTGTTGGAAAATATGGTTGCTGCAATTACATGAGAAGCTAAATTTCCAGCTGTATCTCACCTCGAACCTTCCTCTCGTAAATGCTGACGCCGTTCGTCAGTTGTGATGATTTGAGTTTGATGTTCATGGCCAACTTTGTTCGATTGAACAATCAACTGTATTTTCGCCATTTTTCAACCGATTTTCAATTTCGAAGGACAGTGTTATCACAAATTGTATGTTCTTCCGGATAATGAAAAAAAATTGTACAGGGTGTCATTTAAAAAAAAAAGTTTGGAGTCACTTCCGGTTAAACCGGAAGTGGTGAGTTTTCGGTAATGGAGTCAAAATATGCGTATTTGAGTAATATATCGACGTACCAAATTTGAAACCTCTATCTTTAAAACTATATAAAAATTGGGGGGGCGTACCTCACCTCGTGGTCACCCGATATATGACTATTTACGAAATACGACCAAATTAGAGACAGACTTCCAAAACTGTACTTTTTATCGTGATATCGAGCTAATGGGCAGCAGAAAATCAATGTTATGTTCCTTTCAATAACAGCTAATTATCGGAGAATACATTTGGAATATTAGGGAAACTTGTTCACCGTATTTTCTCCATACAGAGTAGAATAGGCCTACAGGGGATACCAATAAAAAAACGCACCGGCAACTCTACCTCTGAGGTGGAATGGGGTGGAAACGAGTTAATTCATATCGTATACTTTGAAAATAAAAAAAATAGCATGAGATTCATTGATTTCTAATACATTAGTTCAAACTACCCCTGTATATTGCATTTTTTATTACGTAGAGTTTGTTCGGAAAAAACCCATTTCTGTCTCCGATGGAATATATGAGTATCAATAAAATCCGAACATTCAAAAGTATGTAGCCGACAAACGAGTCCGGAGACCTATGCTGATATTGATGACAATATATCGGACTCCTCAAACCGTACATTATATCAAAAATTCAAGAAAATTAACCTTTTTTTTTGAAATACAGGGTATTCATTGAAAAAAGAACCGCATTTTTCTAAGAAACTTGGACTGTATCTTTTTACTCCCTTGTATAATGGAATTACTATACGACTTTAAAATTAAATGTTTGATATAAATATATATATATATATATATATATATATATATATATATATATATATATGACATGCTCTCCCCTATCCAAAATAAAAACCGAGGGGTTAACGTACCCCTATTTTCAAACCACCCTGTATAAAAAAAATGTCAATTAACTTCGATCCAGATCGAGGGAGTTTATCCAGGATAAATTGAATCTTCAATTTTCATCAGAGAACTCACACTGGTTGGTTTAAAATTAATCGAATTGGATTTTTTTTATTCACCCTGTTATAGAGCACAAACCAAAAAGTATAATGGAAATGAGATCAACGTGACATTGTACATCATTGAGGCATGGTATTCCCAGAATAAATAGGCGTTCTGTCAATTATCGGAATTATAAAAAATTCTGAGCAGAAAGCTTAATTTTTCATCTTTGACACCCTGTATTTCGAAAACTAGTCGGTGGATTTTTTAGTGCCCATGGACACTTTTGCCGAAAAAGTCAAAATCTACAACATACCAAAAATTCAGGAAATTTAGTCGAAAGCCATTTTCCATAAGGATGGTGCGGGATCGTCTCATATGATTTTAGTTAACATTCTAGAATTTAGTATTTGGTTTCATAGCTGCCAAATTTCCGCTCTCTGAATGATTTTCAAGCTGTGTGGCGCCCAAATGGAAAATAATAATTTTTGAGTTAATTAAAATTGTTTTCAAAACTTGTAAGAACTTTGTGTTTTTCAATTTTTATTTTGAACATCATTACTGAAACTCAACCAATGAACTCATAGTGCTCACCGGCAAACAGTTGCGTCCGCTATGCCTGGACCTTCTGGTTTTTCATTAAAAGGTAGGATATAAGGTTGAAAAATATATTTATATGCTGTGAGAAATTAGTATTATGCGATTTACCCAGAGGAAATCATGTCTCTACTCGATACTTCTTCAAGACATATCTTTAGTTTTTTGCAAATATCTCATAAACCTCTACATTTAGGTATATGGATTGTTATTACTTTTGGGTTGAGTATCGATGAGCCTAACTGATATCGAAAACTAATTCATATATGGAAGAAAATATGGCTACATACGACCGTAACTACGCCACTGCTTTACTTAATATAAAAATGAAAACTTCAAATCATCACATTAGTTAACCTAGATTAGTTTACCAAGTTTCAATTTTTTTCCTACGGTCATTTTGAAGAAAAATAGTGAAAACCAATGTTCTTCGTACATTCTCAGAGACTAATTTTAAGACATACGTTGATAGGAATATTTCACCTCAAAATGAAGTAAGGAATCGGCATACCGAGATTTTCGGTCTTATTCTGACTCACCCTGTATATGTATCAATTTCAGGTGATAACCGATATTTTCCTCCGAACCTCCACACTTCTTTCCGTGAAGTTTCACTGAAAACACATTTTGGTATTCTAATCTTTAATTGTGAGCTCAGATTTTTACTTGAAAACTTTCTCGTTTTATTAAATACACGTCTACCTTGACCTGATGTATTCGTAATTTTCATTCATAATTTATCCTAGATATCTATGTTCATGACTTTTCCCACTTTGGTGAATTAATTTCCTATTTTTGTTTGTCTCGATAGTTTTTAAAAATGCAGTTTTTCATATTCAGCATCATCGCTTTCTACTAATCGATGAGTGGCTTCACGGTCATTCTCCCCTTTGACTTCATGAGTTTTTGCTTTCGACTGTAAGAGCCTGCCATTTCGTATTCCGCTGTTTTGATGATTTAAAAATATTCAGAACTCCAATAAACCATTAATTCATCATTTTTGAATGTATAGCATTCTCTATTGATTTAATTTTTCTACGCATTTTTACAGCTTCATATTTGAAAGCATATCAAAAAAGTCTTCCAAATTTCGATGAATGTGCTTTGGAACAAGCTAAACTTGCTATTCCATACATCGTGAAAGGGGACCCAAATATGGAATTCCTAATCTATTACCCTTAGAATTGGACCAAATAAACGTGTTCACTGGCGGAAATCTGAATATCAATCTCCAAGAGGTGAAATTATACGGACTTGATCGAGTAAAGCTCACAAAATTCAAGTGAGTATTCTGAGATGGTAAGTGTTCAAAAATATGTAACAATTTTTTGACATCATTAACGCTTTGGACTCTGGGACTTTTTTCCATTGCGGAGTTTTATAGACCACTGATAAGGCTCAAATAGTGATTCGAAACAACATATTTCATTAAACATCAGATAGTTTTGGAAAAACAATCTGAATTGAATTTTCATAGCCCCCTCGCCCCCCTGGTAACTTTTGAACGGTTCGACGTAGAACAATGAAAAAAAAAGGAATTGTATGATATTATCGATACTACTTTTTGAATTGAAAGACATTGTGATCAACTTCAAAATTTTAAATAGCATGGAGGGTCATGTGGCACATCGTCTTTGACCAACTTGTGTAATAGGGAAGGGTGTTTTGATTGGGAACATTTGTCACTAGTGCTAAACAGACACGAAAAGAGAAATATCGGATCTTGGTTAAACTCATCAAATATGTTATCTAAGGCAGTTACTATGAATAAAAGTCAATTACGTTCATTGCATGTAGAAAAAAAATACTGGTATCGTGTCACTGAAAGAATAATTCCAGCAATGCAGTTTTTATGTCGTCAATGTTTAGCTTTACGTGGTAGATCTAACAAATTATATGAAAATAATAACGGAAACTTCTTAAAATTGATAGAAACGTTCACCAAATTTGATTCTGTAATGGAGTAAAATGTTCGACGCACACATAAAAATCAAAGCAGAGGCAGCGGTAGCGGTATGACAAACTATTTAGGCGATAAATTTCAAAATGAATTGGATCGGCTCAAAAGTGAGAACTACTATTTTAGATCTAGTAAGAAAACATAAATATTACTCTATAATCCTCGACTGTACACCGGATATGAGTCATACGGAACAATTGAGTGTAGTTTTGAGGTTTGCTTTATTAAACGAGTTGACGAAAAAAATTTAAAAACGCTTATATAAATATGTGACAGATTCATTAGTATATATGATCCGATTTCCTCCTATAACTTTTGAACAGTATGGCGTAGAACAATGAAAAAAAAAGGTATTGTATGATATCACCGATACTACTTTTTGAAATAAAAGAAAGATGGCGCGGAGGGGCACATCAACTTCAAAATTTTAAATAGCAGGGAGGTCATGTGGCACATCGTTGAAGAGATAGTTCAATTCTCTTTCCAACCATCTGATTGTTTTTATTATTTAATTCATTTGTTTTTTCACAATGTGTATTTGAAATGTCAAGAAAAAGTGCGGCTTTTCATAGTCCTTCCCCCCTGCTAACCTTTGAATGAACAATGATTGTTCAACCACGAAATACATGTTTTTTCTCTGATTCTCTTTTCATGTATTTTCCATGTAGACTTTGTAATTCATACTCTTATCCATCTGTCAATTTCTTAATTTGGATTACATTACTCATCTTCTTTTCTTCATTCTTTTTAGCAGCTTATATGTCCATATCTCGAACACTGAAGTTTTTTTTGAGCGTGCAGCTTTCTATTACATAGAATAAAATTGAAAATATTTACCACTCTTTTATTCCGGAACTCGAATATTCAACCCCATATCTTCGGTGTGATCACTGTTTTTATTGACAAGAGTGTTTCTTGATGTCTATTTTATCTGTTTCACTCTGATGCATACACTTTCTCATTTTTATTTGTAAGATTTCTATTGTGGTCATTAATTTGTTTTTTAATGTTAATATCAGTGGTGGTCACCACTTTATGTATGTAGCTCGTCTATTTTTGTCACTCAATGAAAATATAGTTATGCAGTTGCTCTTCTCGTCTAGTTCTTTCCCCATCATTTTTTATCATATACCTCTGAGATTTTCCACTAGCGTGCAGGCGCTTTAATTCTGTAAAATATATCAAAAAATACGAAGCGTTTCTTCATACCAATTTCAAATTGTGAATTCAAATATTAATCACAAATAGAATTAAATTCTTTGAACTTACTCAGTTATCGGCCTTATTCTTACTGTGTATTCATTATTATCCTATCAATATTGATTTTTCCTTTTTTTGTGTTGACATTTAGTCTCTTCTGGTGATTGAAGTATCATTACAGAGGCATTACCCTCTCGATCGATATCTCTAATCTTCCCTGAATATTTCTCTTTTGATAAATCGTTCAATGAATAATTCACGGCACCCGTGAATGAAAGCAAGCGAAAAAATTCGGTCTAATACGTTCCGATATCAAAGCGAAAAGCCAAGGAACTTTGTGCGGGCATCAAAGGCAATTTATTTTCTTCGGTGTATAATCTATCCCATCATTCCCTTTGTACCGGTTTTGTGGAAATCAAATCTGAAATATAAATGGGAGTGCTCTCCACAGAAGTACGTTGGCTTAGCAAGTTGAGTTCACTGTTTGGACAGATTCATCCGTGGAGCTGTGGGTATTGAGGTTTGAAGTTTCGAGGATAACAACTTTGTGGAAAAAAGTTTCATCGCCGAAGAATATGATTGTACATATATTGTCATAATGATAAATAAGGAATTTAGTCCAGAAATGTTATTCACTATTGAATACATTCATGATTTATTATTTCTTGCATCTTCAATCTAGATCCAATGTGATATACAGGGTGTTACCAAATGAGTGCGAACGTTTTTAGGGGTGATTCCTTGTCGGAAATTAAAGGGGGTAGTTCATGTAAACAAAAGCTCCTAGGAATTTCCTTGAAAAGTCCAAAAATGAGAAAAAAAAATAGTTTTTTTTTCTTGAAATTGCTGAAGAGTTGAAGAGATGGAATTTTGAGGGCATGATCTACCAATACAAAGGCTACCTATGGATATTCTTTCAATTTTGTTGTGATCTTTTAAAGGGGTGATACATGCAACCCCAATTCCATTTTTTACTAGAACTTTTTAACGAAACAAAATTTCTCAATTTAAAAATATGTGTTGAAAAGAATGATTTTTACTTCTTGTGTTGTGTCCGTGAAAGCAATAGTTTCCTGATAAGAAAATGAAATACAACATTGTGCATGAACGGATCTTCTATAAATGGAATCGAAAAAATCTAGTAGGTGGCTGTCACGTTTTGTTTGCACAACTTGTGACTTCAATCGTAGTATTTTAAAATCAAAAAAATCTAGTAGGTGGCTGTCAAGTCGCTTTGATTTCTATGTGGTAGTTGAAAGTTCAATTGTGTCTTTTGAATCTTCGATATGAATAATTACACTAATCTTGAAATGACTGATATGCATTTTATGTATGGTCGTGCCAATGGAAATTCTTTGGCATCTATGTAGAGATCCTCAGCGCGTGATACCTCATCACACAATTTTTGCACATCTTCACCAACGTCTCTGTGAAACAGGGACTAGTCAAAAACGAACAACTGATTGTGGTAGTCCACGAGTAATAAGTACGGTGGCACTGGAAGAAGGGGTTCTCAGTATGATTGAAGATCGTCCGGAATTAAGTACAAGACAAATCGCTTAGACACTTAATGTAAGCAAAAACTCAATCTGGAAAATTTTAAAGAATCACCAATTGTATCCTTACCATATTCAACGAGTCCAGGCACTTTTTCCGCGAGATTTTTCCCATCGAGTAGACTTTTGTCAATGGAGTCTTCAAATGATTACCCAAAATGCCCAATTTTTAGAAAGCGTAATATTCACTGACGAATCCAACTTTTCAAGGCAAGGGATTACAAATTTCCATAGCAATAATCTATGGGCCGAAGATAACCCACATACAATTCAAGAAGGTCGGTATCAATATGAATTTTCATTTAACGTGTGGGTCGGAATTATTGGCGAAAATATCATTGGAACGTATTTTCTACCATTAAGGCTAACTGCTGCAACCTATACAAATTTTCTTCAGGAGCAGCTTTCCATTATACTTAAAAATGTTCCACTAGCTATTCGACCACGAATATGGATTATGCACGATGAAGCGCCTGTCCATTTCAGCATAACTGCTCGTCAGTAGTTGGATAGGCAGAGCAGGACCTCAACCTTGGCCTCCCAGATCTCCAGACTTTAACCCCTTGGACTTTTGCATCTGGGGTCACCTGGAGTCCTTGGTTTACATGACCCCTATTGAATGTGTGAATGATTTAAGGAATCGCATCATTGCAGCCTGCGAGACAATCCAAAACACCCAGGAATATTTCAACGTTTGCGCCAGTCTATGAGACGGATACTTGATACCTGTCTAATGGTTGGAGGTGGTCACTTCGAGCTGTTTTTATAACTCAGTTCCGTTTGATCTTGTTGCCTTTTTCTTTGTTGTAATACACATAATTTTGTTTTGTTTGTATTTTTAATTTAATTTTCTTTTAAAACAAAACATGGTACTGGTACATGCCTACATTACAAGTTGAAACAAGCGGAATAATTTTAAAATACTACGATTGAAGTCAAAAGTTGTGCAAACAAGACGTGACAGCCACCTACTAGATTTTATCGATTCCATTACAGAAGATCCGTTCATACACAATGTTCTATTTTATTTTTTTATTAGGAAATATTGCTTTTACGGACACAACACAGGAGTTGAAAAAGTTTTGCAATGAATCGTTTCAACATAAATCAAGAAATTTTGTTTCGTTGAAAAGTTCTGGTGAAAAATGGAATAGGGGTTGCATGTTTCACCCCTTCAAAAGATCACAACAAAATTAAAGAATATTCATAGATAGCCATTCTATTGGAAGAACATGCCCACAAAATGTAATTTCTTCAACTTTTCAGCAATTTCAAGTTTTTTTTTCTCATTTTTGGAAGCGTGTAACTTTTCCAGCAAAGGCCATGTTTACATGAAAGACCCCTTTTAATTTCGCAATTATTTGGTAACACCCTGTATACGAAAAGCTGACATGGTTTAATACACAAATTATGCAAGTCGTCTTATATTCCAAGTTTTACCAATATCGTAGATGAACAGTGTTCCATTATTACCGAATAAACATTTCTGAAGAAAGAATTACAATGTCTCTGATTAGAAGAGAGATTTTGTGAGAAAGTTGGAAGGACGGAAGAGGGCGGGCAATTTCGAGTGTAGAGGTTAGCATGTCCCTAATATGGAGAAACCGAAGGGCATTCAAAGAACAGAATATTATATAATTCATTCGTATTTTTGAAATAACATTCATCACACAAGTCAGAAATAGTATTATACAAATATTCCCAAATATAAATACAAATATTAATCACAAATCACTAATAGTTATCAAAAAAATATGAAATGATGCGGAGAATGAATGAAAAAAAAAACAAACATGGAAAACAGATATGGAACAAAACATATTATACAGAGTTAATAGTTAATGAAAAAATAAAAAGATTCTTCATTTGAAATGATTATGAAAAGTATTTTTTCTACGGCTATAATACAAAACTGCATTTTTAAAACTGTTTTTGATTAAACAATGAAGTACATTGTATGTTTTCAATTTCATTTCCTTATCTGATAACACATTGAAGTCATTGTGCTATTGTTGGTCATTAAATCACGTCTCCCATGGACAGCAAGGAGAACTTAAGACATCTGTCAATTCAGTTTCATCAAAACTTGTCAAAGTTTGAAGGTATGATGAGCAGTGAAATTGACGAACTACCTCCTCCAGACATAATTTCAGCCGCAAATTAGGCATGTATAAACTTGATTCCGGAAGTATCGAAAGAGAAATATGGAAAAGCCCACAAATCCTTCACATATTGGCAAAAGGTAAAGGTCACTGCGTCAACTTCAGAAAACGTATTACTTGCATACTTTGATCAATTGAAGTTCAAGTTTCTGTTGTAAATTAATTTCGCTATTTTATGTTAAAGCCGTAGAAAAAGTATAGTGTATAACTCACACGGAATGTTCATTTCCCACTCGTATGATTTGCAGCACTCGCCTACGGCTCATGCTGCAAACATCATACTCGTGGGAAATGAGTAGCATTCCGTGCTTGTTAAACAATGTACCATAATGAGCCAGAAAAAAAATTACCTACCGAAATTTCGCTGTTTGGTTACCACTGGACCACTTGACGACCATGTTAGATAATCTTGATCCTCAGATTGTGAATCTTTGGAGTTCTCGTTTATTTCTAAATTCGAATCGAACAAAGTTCGATTTTGGGTAAATTGATCACTGCGACTTAGTACTGCCTCCTGAACACGAATCAGAAGTGAAAACGCGGTCCCCTCCAATACTTTGCGGGACGAACGAATTACATTTTTCAGCGATATTTTCGGCTACTGAAAACACTCAAAATTCGAATTTACTAAACACACTACACACACCCGAAATTACGGGTGTATTACACGTGAAACTGGCGTTGTCAAAATCATCTACTTTTTTCACAATGTATAATACCTGAAGGACAGAAATATGTAACACATCAATAGTAAATATAAAGTTAACGTACACATGCTCTCTGAATATAGGTAAAAAACTTTTCTTACTTGTTTTTGCCTCCTGAACACGAATCCGGAAGGAAAATGCGGTGGTCTCATACCGTTTCCGAGTTAGAGCACTTTCAATTTTTTTATTAACCTCATTTTCAAGCACAGTTTTCTCGCACAGAAATCACTCAAAATGCCTCCTTCTTTTTACCAGCATAAACAATACACCCTAAATCACTTATTTTCGGCACAAATTTGCACAAAATAATGTCATTTTTATCGAAAACATCATCCATTTTATACAGGTCCAAATAAACAAACTTGACACATATGACAGATACAATTTAGTAACTTTCCCTTTTTTTTTCATGTTGGTATGAAATGAATTATGGTGCCCAAAAACAATTGCAAACATAAATGAAGGAAAAACTATTACTCATATTTGAAAACTAAGGAGTAGATGAATTTTGATGGAATCGAATTCGCTAACAATAATCATTGTCTGCTTGACCTACCCTGTACTGATGAAGGGCAGATACCTCGAAACCGGTCTAGAGGTGGTCAACCCAAGTGAAGTGGTTAATATTTATCCATTTTGCAACAAACATTTGCAAAGTAGCCTTGTAGGTCTTTGCACGATTTTCCATCGGATGTAATCCAACGTTCGTCGAGGCATTTGCCAGGGAAATAGTTGTTTTTGGACATTCGACCAACATATACTTGTTGTGTAGGAACTTGTAGTGAACTGTCTTGAGAAAGAAGGCATTCTTCATTTTCAATTTTTCACAATGGTTGGGAACAACATCCATAATTTTTGTTGTTATGCCTCATCTCGGATAAAGCTGTGTTTGCTTGATCGACATTTGCCTACTTATCCAGAGACTAATTAATAGGAATGAAGTAAAGATCTGTCTGTCCTATCCCGATTGCTACAGCAACTTTAAATTTTATCATGAAAAATTTGTAATTGAGGTACCACAAATTTGTGTTGTATTTTATATTGAACTAGATGGTACCCGCGAGTTCGTCTGCGTAGAATTGGTGTTTTTACAAGCTTTTATTTAGTTTCACTTGTTGGTTCGTTCGTTAGTTCGTTAGGGTCAAATCTTGCAAGTGAATTTTGACCGACTTCTAGTCGTCCTATTGATTTGAAATTTGGCGGGTATCAATAACTCCGGTGACAATGCATTATGAAGTTTTTGTTAGAGAAAAACACAAAATGACGGCTCCAAGATGGAGGACGAGATTCGTAATTATGGTCCAATTTGATTCAAAATCAGTACGTGGAAGTTTTCGGGGTCGGAGATTATGAATTTTTGGTCAAAATTCATAAATTCAAGATGGTGGCTCCAAGATGGCGGACGAGTTTTATGATTAGGGTCCGATTCGATTCAAAATTGGTATGCGGAGGTTTTCGGGGTCGGAAATATGAAATTTTTGTCAAAATTAATAAATTTGAGATGGCAGCCCCAAGATGAAGAACGAATTTTGTGATTATGGTCCGATTAAATTCAAAATTGGTATGTAAGGGTTTTTGGTGTCGGAGATTATGGAATTTTTGTCGAAATCCATAAATTCAAGATAGCGGCCCCAAGATGGAGGACGGGTTTTATGATTATGGTCAAATTTCATTCAAAATTGGTATGTGGGGTTTTCAGGTTCGGAGATTATGAATTTTTTGTCAAAATCTATCAATTCAAGATGACGGACGATTTTGTGATTATGGTCAGATTCTATTTAAAATTTGTGTGAGAGTTCTTGGGGTCGGAGATCATGATTTCTTTCAGCTCGAAACTTACAGGAAAGAGATCTCGTAATAACGATGCACTATTGGAAATTAACAGATTGAAGCTAACCCAAAAGTAAAAAATAAATAACTAATAAATCACTTTTTAAAGACAAGCTTTTATTTAAGCCGTATTCTAAAACGAATAAAATAAATTTGAGTCATCGCTGACAATGATTTGATAATTTTTTGTTGAATTATTTGGTTTCAAAAAGCTTGTCGCGCGAATTTCAATGAAATTAATTTTTCGACAAGTTGTTACTCACAACCATTCATTGTCCAATATAATTAATTGATATCTACGTTCATGAATACTTTGTAGAAATCAAATACTCCGACAAATTCTCACTCACCAACTAATCACTGCTCGATCAAATTAATTGGTACCTACTTTTATGAACACTTCGCGCGACAAGCTTTTTGAAACCAAATACTTTAACAAAAAATAATTAAATGATTGTCAGCGATGACTTAAATTTATTTTATACGTTTCAGTACAAGGCTCAAATGAAATCTTGTTTTTAAAAAGTTTTTTCATTAGTTATTTCTTTCTATCTTTTTCTTTGTGTGGTGCCATCTAGCGTATGCTTGTGGCTTTGCTCGCTTTCCGTTATCCCATTATCCCGTTTTAAGTTATCCTGTTATCTTGTTGGGGTGGTATAAATGATTTGATAGCGAAAGTGATGCTTCGTGACGACTATTAAAAATTATCTTTCCCCTTTTTACTCCTTTAGGCACGAAATTTTTGAATAGGGTTAAACGCGATTCACCCATTTGTCACAGAGAGACGAAACCCTAATTTTCATTACACTAACTTGAAAAGTGAGGTAACCCCTATGAAAAAAATTCCCCCCATTCCACTCTTTTAGGGGTTGATTTCTAAAAACCATGAAACACGTCCATTTGTAAGAGAGACCTCAAATACCAATTTTCCCTATCTTAAAAACTAACAGAAGCCCCCCACACAAACTTTCAACCCTCATTTAGGGTTTGAATTTTGCGGGATTTGTTGCAAAATAAGAAATATTTATAAGAAAATGAGGAACTTTGAAGCCTTTTTCACAACGAATTCATTATAAATTATTACTCTCATTTTTCTCTTCGACAGTTTCATCATCATTATTAATTTAATTTCCCAATTCTATATCAATGTGTTTTCCTTTATTGGGGTCTTTTTGGAATCATCATGTTATTCTTTTGCTGACTCATCGCCGACCTATTCCTGCATTTCTGCTCACTTAAACAATTTCCGTCTTGTTTTGGAAATAAGTGAATCGAAATATAGAAATGTTAATTGGCTTGATTCGTTCTATTCCGTCTTGATCTCCCAAAATTCGCGAAGCGTCATGCATACATTTTTTTGAAATCTCTTGCCTCGACTTCAAAATCCATTTTTCATACTTCTTTTTTTTAATAAAAGTGGAAAAGTAGCTTTATTCAATCAATATCAACAAAAACCAACTTTTTTCCATTTACTTTTTTTTAATTAAAGTAGCATATATTTCCCCATACAGCCTCTTCGATTGTCTAATATTGCTAAGATCGCTCACAGCCTGTTGCAATCGTTCCTTCGTATATTGAAAAAATCTCATGTTTCGTTCGTTTTTTCTGGAAAATACAGTGGTTTTACTAAACCTTTATTTGAAAAAACCTTTTTAACAAAAAATTAAACCGTCGAAAAAATTAACTGAAAAACAAAAATAAAATAAATCTTCTTAGTCTTAATGATAATTGAGCTCCTAAACTAATGTGAGTAACTAATTTTGAGTCGGCACCAAACAAACAATTATCAAAGATCATTATATTACTTTGAAGAAGAAATCAAAACGCCGCTGTGCATCTCGCTGCCATCATTTTACGCTTTACCTAATTCAATTGCTAGTTTGTTTGGCGCCGACTCAAAATTAGTTACTCACATCAGTTTAGGAGCTCAATTATCATTTAGACTAAAAAGGTTCATTTTATTCTTTGCTTTTCAGTTAATTTTTTTGTCGGTTTAATTTTTTGTTAAAAAGTTTTTATTTTTCAATTTTTGTGGCTGAAATCTACTAATTACTATATAAATCCGCACTGTATAGTAAGAAGTTAGTATTATAAAAAGCTTTCTCAATAACCAAGAACAATATACCAGAATAAAAACGGTTGAAAAATGTGGTATATCAGATATGAATGTAGAGGATGTTCTAGCAACCGTGAGACGGACGGGAAAAGCATTAAATGTAGAAGTGGAAACTCACGATGTCGACTACTGTTATAGGCGACCTGTGCAACAACAAGAAATGGTGAACCGATAGATATTATTCTTCTCAGATTTGTCTCAAGGATGAGAAAAGAAGATTTCATCAAAGTCAGAGTTCGTTGACAAGATGTAATCAGTCAGGAGACGAATGTAACATTCCGAAATAAATTCACTCCCGAGGATTCAGTCCATCAATGAGTCCCTGACTAGTGCAAATGAAGTGTTGTTTGCAGAGAGTTCAAAAAAGCTAATAATGTTGAGTATTTGTGGAGAGGAACGGCAAAATTTCCTTTTGTTTTCTAAATATAACTTTGATAGTCAGTTGATTTAATTTTTTTGCAATATTCCTGATGAAGTGGTCGATCTTGACAAATAATTGAATGTTATATACCGGGTGACAATGGGTCTAGGGCCATGCCTATATCTCCTTCAATTATCAACCGATTTGACTGAAATTTTGTACATAGATATGAGACACAATTTCGGATTGACATACATATGGAAACAAAACGACCGATTTCCCCTTTTGCCAGAATAGCCACCAACTTCGATTTTTCAAATAAAAACGGCTCAAATTACATACGACGGTATTGCCAAATTTCCATTTAACATTCGAAAAAGAATAATTTATCATTTCTTTTGCCCAGGAGGCCCTGATCAGGTTAAAATCTATACTAATTTGCATCAGTAACTCATAGTGATAGTCATTTTATCGATAAGATCAATAAGAAATACTACACCAGGAATTGAAATTTTCTAAACGCATTTTTAACGGAAAAATCGTTTTTTCAAATGGTACCTACCAAGGGCCATCTTGACATTCGATAGGAATTCAATTACCAATTCAACGATATACATTATGTACCACTTTCTTTTTGTTCAAGACTAAAAACGATCAATTATTAAATTTGTACAATATTTTATACGATGCCTACAAATTTCAATGAGTTATCCGTTTAGGTTTGAAGAAATGAAAGGTAGCTGTGGAATCATGGAAAATAGTAGGTCATTAATGTCATGTTGAAAGTAAAATACCAATTTTACTAAAAAGTTTTTTTGAAATGGAAAATAATAATTGTTACACGCTGTTTGTTATCCGTTAAGACGGCACACTTCGGGGACCTATCAGGAAATTGGAAATTATGCCGAGGAAGGAACCAGCTGATCAAAACCACATCCACTCACTAATGTTTTAGCATATGTTAATTTTTCGCCATCTGCCTCAGTGCGAAAATTGAAAATTGAATGTGGGATCAACAGGGAAAGTACCAGAAAAGTATTGAGAAAACATAAATATCGCTCTTATAAATACAGTTTGCATCATCATCTATATGAATATGACCCAGAACGGAGACTAACTAATTGTAATTGGCTTTTGCGTCATCATGATTTGAATAATGAGTTTGTGTCGGAAATACTGTTTACAGATGAGTTTAGGTTTACGAATAATGGTATATTCAATAGGAATAATACAAGGTATTGTGCTCAAGAAAATCCTAGGTTGCTGAGAGAAGATAATTTTCAAGAAAGATTTGGATTCAACGTCTGGGTAGGAATCATAGGGACAATAATCATTGGACCAATTCTTTCAGACGGGCCTGTGACGGGCCAAATATATTTACAATTCTTAGAGAACGATATTCAAAATAATATCAACGATTTACCTGAGAACATCAGGGAAAATATGTTTTTTCAGCGGGATGGTGCAGGACCACATAATGTTAATGTTATTCGGTAATATCTTAGTGATACCTATGGGCAGAGATGGATTGGAACAAATGGTCCAATCAGGTGGCCAGCCAGATCACCCGATTTAACCCCTATTGATTGATTGATTGATTTGAAAGATTTGGATTCAACGTCTGGGTAGGAATCATAGGAACAATAATCATTGGCCCAATTCTTTCAGACGGGCCTGTGACGGGCCAAATATATCTACAATTCTTAGAGAATGATATTCAAAATAATATCAACGATTTACCTGAGAACATCAGAAAAAATATGTTTTTTCAGCAGGATGGTACAGGACCACATAATGCTAATATTGTTCGGCAATATCCTAGCGATACCTATGGGCAGAGATGGATTGGAACAAATGGTCCAATCAGGTGGCCAGCCAGATCGCCCGATTTAACCCCTATTGATTTGTATTTATGGGTTCACATAAAATCCAAAGTATATTCGGGGAGATCAACTTCTTTGGAGGACTTGAGAGATAGAGTTGAGCGCACATTTCAGGAAATTCCTGCTCACGAACTGATAAATGTGATGAGGTGTTCAATAAATAGAACTAGACTATGTGTTATGCAACACTTCGAACATATTATTGGTCATTAATAAATGAAATGATTTTTCGAAGATTGTGAAACTCTTCTATTGAAAACAGGATAATGGTATTGTGAGTAATAATTTGTACGTTGAATGTTTCACTGTTTCAGTCGTTAGACTTATTCAAACAGTTTGATCATATTAAAGTTACCTTTTCTGTAATGGGTTTATGATCATTACATATTGTCAAGTCGATTATATTTGGTTATTCATTGTTACCATTCTGAAGTAAAGTTAAGATGTCTAAAAACCCTGGTGAATGAACTGATTCGATATTGCTTAGATTTTCGAGGCTAGTCTGCGGAAGATGGCGCCGTCCAAAAATGTTTGTTTATATTCTCGCTTAATGTCAGAACTTAATTTCTGATATATGAAATTATTTTCAGTGTTTTGTCGGTAACTACGTGTTTTCAATTTCTTTGATTTGAAATTCTCTTTAGCTTATCCCTGAGTTTGTTCTTCGAAATATCACTCGTTCATCAGTTTATTAGTGCGAGGGGAATTGTTCATTTTCAGGTAGTGTAATGTGTAAGGATACTTTTCGTAGAATGGGCCACATTTCTATTTTGTGTGGACAGTATGAAGCCGCAGATTCGAATATTCGCCTGTATTCAGTACCAAAAGCAAGTACAAATCTTGACGAATTGACTAATGATGATATTTCCATAGGTCATCATATTGTATGCATTGATTTTTGTATTTTCTGCAATTTAATGACAAATTCATTTCCAATTCTCCGTCTGTCAAAATGCAGTTAACCTCAAATTCAAATGGTACAAAATAAGAAAAACAACACGATAGTGCTTTCTTTGTGCAATGTTCGGGGGCTTCTTATTCTAGCTTTGCTATTGGTGAAGTGTGACAGATGTCTCTTTTCAACCAATAGCAAAGCTAGGATTAGAACCCGCTAACAGTTCCCTTCAGAAAGAAAGCTGGGGAAATAAATATTCCCTGTTACTGAATTGAAACTAAAACGAAATTGGGTGCCATCTGACACGCTAGTAATCTTTAGTATCAAGCAGGCCAAGTGTCACCAAGTCGATCCCAAACTTCTACAGGTATAAGTGCAAGCACCAGGGTTTTTAGACATCTTAAGTAAAGTTTGAAAGAATGAATAGATGTCATGTTACCTACCAATTTTTTTAGATTGATTTCATTTTGTTAGATGGCTCTCTACGTTTTCAACAAGAAGAAAGTGCTATATAATGTATATCGTTGAATTGGTAATTGAATTCTCTATCGAATGGCAAGATGGCCCTCGGTAGGTATCGTTTGGAAAAAAATGATTTTTTCGTTAGAAATGCCGTCAGAAAATTTCAATTTTTGCTGTAGGATTTATTATTGATCTTATCGATGAAATTACTATGAGTTACTGATGTGAATTAGTATAAATTTAAACCTGCTCAAGGCCTCTTGGGCTAAAAAAAAAAATAGAGAAATACATTTTTCCCAATTGTAGAGCCGTAGAATCAGAAAAACATCAAACATACAGGGTTTTCCATTTGAAAAATCGAAGTTGTTAGCTATTCTGGTGAAACCGGAAATCGGCCATTTTGTTTTCATATGTCTGTCAATCCGAAATTGTGTGTCATTTCTATGTACAAAATTTCAGTCAAATCGGTTGATGAGTGAAGGAGATATAGGCATGGCCTTAGTCCCATTGTCACCCGCTATAATATATTTTATTCATCATTATCAGACTTTTTGAAGTGGGTCCAAGGCACTCTAGTTCAAAAAATAAAAATGCTTCTGAAAAATCAAATGTACCAATTTTTCGTTTCAAAACTATGTGATCGTGCTCAGAATCATACCTAAAATCCAAAAAAGTATAAATATAGAGGGTGTTCCATTTGAAATTTTCAAGTTGGGACCTTTTCCGGTGAAACCGGAAGTGATGAAAGAGTACGAAATATTGAAAAATATTCTTGAATCCAAGAGCCCTGCCAAGTTTGAATCTCATAACCTCGGAACTTATTGCTTGTCCAAAGAATACGTTGAGGGCCGGTATATTCGAAATAACTCTACAGATGCATAGATTTTTTCCTTATATTTTTCTAATTGGTTTATTTCACCACATATATTATTCGTTACTCCTTTTCAGAGCCGTAGGGCGGGGAGAAATAGTCTTCATGGTCTGCATTCTAGAACAAAAGAACCCAGAGAGTGTAACGCAAATACTTCTGTATTGTTAGAGAGCAGAGACTCGAACACTCATGCAAACCGAAAGCTCCACGAACTCAATATTAGGTATTTTAATATCCCAGAGCGGAATTCTAGCCAATTTCATCTTTCATTTGAGTTGGGTATTTACATTTACATGAGGAATCAGTATTCGCGGAGCCAATCTAGCTATTCCACCAAATGGAATTACGCGATCGTTCGTCATTTCTTAGCATTCTAGGCCAGAGCCAAATAGAAAAAGAATTCCCTCATATTCTCCATTACCGAACTACATGCAGATATGGAAATACGGAGATGAAATATTTTTCGGTTATAACTCAACCAGAATAATTGACCAGGAAAATTCAGATATCTGAAAGCAGAAAATATAAAACTTATATCAACTTACATTCTAGATCCCCTCACTCACATACTAAACCGATGTGTAGAGGAAGGTGTTTACCCTGGAGAATTTAAAAAATCAATTATTACCCCACTGTTTAAGAAAGGGGATACGTCTATTATAACAAATTATCGCCCTATCTCCCTAGTTACTCATCTGTCGAAAATATTTGAGAAGATCATCAAAAAAAGACTCGTTTCTTTCCTAAACAAATACAAACTAATTTCAAATAGTCAATTTGGATTTAGAGAAAAAATTTCGACCCAAGATGCTGTACTCACTTTGACTTCAAAAGTAACTGAAGCTTTGAATGAAAGCAAAACCTGTCTGTGTGTGTTCATTGACCTTTCGAAAGCTTTTGACACTGTCAGTCATCATCTCCTACTTCAGTCCTTGGAAGATATTGGGATACGGGGCAACACATTGAAACTATTTGAAAGCTACTTAACAGGAAGGAGCCAAGCAGTAAAAATTGATGATATATTGAGCAGTTATAAGGGGATCGACTGTGGAGTACCTCAAGGCTCCGTGCTAGGACCGACATTATTCAATATATATATCAACGGACTTTTTACATTAGGAAACGGAAACATAGTTGGTTTCGCAGATGACACCGCAATCTTTTATAAGGCGGACAACTGGAATTCCTTAAAAATTAAAGTAGAAACAGAGTTATCCCCTATTAAATGTTGGCTGGATAAAAAGTTACTAACGGTGAATATTGATAAAACACACTACCTACCATTCTGTTGTAATACAGCTGGAGCACCCCCATTCGATCAACTAACGATAAAAACTGATACACCCCTCCACATTTTTCCTGAAAAGAAAATTAAATACTTGGGAATAATTCTAGACACACATTTGAAATGGGACCTTCATATTAAACACACCGTCAATAAATTGAGGACCATCTTATTCAAATTCAGGAAACTCAAAGAACTCCTACCGCTGACGAGTCTCAAAACACTATACTACTCGCTAGTTGAAAGTCATATCCGCTACGGAATAGCAGTCTGGGGAGGAGCGTTAAATACTCATATTCATCAGATTGAAATTATGCAAAGGCGTTTTCTCAAGCTAATGATCTCAAAAAATAGCAGGTATCCTTCTGACAGTTTATACATCGAAACTCGTACGATGGATATAAGGCAGCTGTACTTCTTATGCTCTAGCACTAAATATCATACAAGTAAACATACAGCGTTGCTCCCTTCACACCAGTACCTAACACGTCAGAAAGATCAGTACATTACACCTCTAATGGTCAAGGTCACTGCACAAAGATCATATAATTATTTTGCGCCTAAACTCTACAACAACATTCCCGAATATATAAAATCCATTACAAACATCAATCGCTTCAAAAAAGATTTGAAAAGACATATTCTTCAAAGTCAAAGACATGAACTTCTACATCTATTTGTGTAGATGAGAAAAACCATACGTACCTCTGCTATATTGTTCGACTCTGTAATGTATTTGTATTTATATACTAAATTGTCTACTTGTATTTATGTATTTATCAAACTAAAATTCAGTTTGTTAGATTTTAAATTGTGATTTTATATGCTGGAACTTTTAATCTATAATTACCTTCTTTTAAATGTATATGTATATAATTGTATTTGGACTGAATGTTGTCTATATGCTTCACCATTCTTTATTTTGTTTTTTTTATTTTTTTATCTATAATTAAATTCAATATTTATGTCAACTTTATACAATATTTTAATTTTGCTTTGAATATATTTTCTCCACATACAAGCAACATGTGATGCTTCTGTGGTTTCTACCATGTTTATTCAGCTTATGTATTACCTTCTTGTTACCTTTTGTGATCCGAACCTGAATAAACATTATTTATTATTATTATTATTATTATTATCTATTGACTGGCAAATAGAAGAACTAGGATCTCCGCGGAGAATTTCGAAAAATTGAAAAGCATTGTAATCATAAAACTCGAATTTTAGTTTTTTTATAATAACTGATTCAAATTACCTATACATCCATGGAAATAAAAAAAAACGTACTTATGTATCTTAAAAGACATGGGTTTCAAAGAAAACACATTTAGTCTCATGGAGAGTTATCTCAAAGAAAGAGAATAATATGTGAAAATTGATAACATTTTCAGTGAAAAAAGGACCTTGGAATGCGGAGTAACCCAAGGAACAGTTCTGGGGCCAATCCTTTTCACAATATAGATTGATGGTATATTGCGTCACGATACTTGTGGCAGCCTTGTATGTTTCGCTGATGATACAGCAGTATTGTATAGTACTGATAGCTGGGACGACCTCAAAACTAAAGTAGAAGATGACATGAGTAAACTTTTTGAATGCTTTGCTGATAAAAAACTATCAATGATTTACGAAAAAACATTCTTCTCACCATTCTCGTGCTATGCCAATTCACTACCCTAAAATGACACATCAGATATTGAAAATAATATAATAATTCGATCAGCAAAAAAAATGAATATTTAGGAGTGGTACTTGATAGACACCTGAGATGGAACTTCCATGTTGACCAAATGACTAAAACATTGAGAAGCACTCTTCATAGATTCAAGTATTCACGAAAAATATTAGACACCTCCCGAATGAAAACAATTTATTGTACAATTATAGTGTCTCGTCTTACATATGGAATAGTGGGTTGGGGTGGAGTAGCAATATCACATCTAAAAAAACTAGATGTAATGCAGAAACAAATCTTGAAAATTCTCCTCAAGAAACCATTACAATACCCATCAGAAATTCTGTTCAAAGAATCAAGATTGCTCGACCTCAGACAACTATACTTCCTGAAAATCGTTATTGAACAATATAAAAACAGAAAAAATCTCAACTATATAACGCACAAGCATAATACTAGACATAAAGCCAATGCATGTCTCAGCACGATATGCTCAACAAAAACAATCATCCTGAGAACATATATTCATATTGCTAACCGGCTCTACAATTACTCACTCTTGGAAACTAGAACTGCACCAACAATATTTTGATTTAAAAAACAAGTTAAATGTCCCATTTCAGAATCAGATAGAGTTGTCATATATCGATTAATTGATCCCTCGTTCGCATAAAATATACTTGTAAATACTAGTAGCATAATATACCTGCTACCTATACTTACCCAAACTCTCACCACAATAGTCAATTACATCTCATGTTGAAATGGGTTCATATCCATTATATTTAATATTGTGTCTAACCTTAAACATCATCATTATAAAATAGGTAGGTACTAAATATATTTCTTGCTGAAATCTTTCGCTGCTATCTAATAATAATTATCAATTACAAAAAAAATGTTATTCAAAATTTAACTGACAGAGCTACAAAGCTTGCTCACCCAAAATTCAGGAAAAATAATATAGAAATAATCAAGAGTATATTGAAAGAAAATAATTACCCCAGCCACTTTGTAGAAAAAACAATAAAAAACCGAATACATGCGATCTGAAATAAAAATGATAATGAAGTACAAAACCATTTATTCAAACTTAAAACCAGAAATACTAAAAAACAAACAAACTCATACAGTATATAGAATACTGTGTGAAGACTGTCAAAGAACCTATATAGGTCAAACAAAACAATATTTGCAGCAACGAGTACAAGCCCACAAATACTCAAAAACCGACATTACAGCCTTATCCAAACACGAGAAAGAAAATAAACACAAGTTTGACACTAACAACGTTGAAATTTTGACCAAAGGAAGAAATCCAAGAGTAAAAAACATTCCTTGATATGATACATATTAAAAAAGACCCCAATAGCATTAACAATAGAAATGATATCGAAAACATAAGCCAGATTTATAACAACCTTTTTTAACTTTGTTTATAGTAATAATAATGAAAACTGATCTTCACATGCTGCCAAAAAAATACAGTCCGTCTCATATACTAGAACTCAATATAAACAATCCCATGTACTTATGAAGAGGGTAAAAATGCATGAAAGATAAACAAACCATTCCCGATAACTTCGACGGAGTCACACTCCTACAATACCGTTCGTACGATGCTAACGCAGAATTCAAATGAAATAATTTGTGAGTAAATACTCATAAATGTTACAGATATTTTTATATTGAGTTAAATAACGTGTTACATTTCGAACCATATGTTTTTAAAGAATTATTTTAGTGCATACATTTCAATATTGTGTTAAGTTAAATATGTCTCAAACTCCATATTTTTAATTTAAGTGTTTTAACCTGATGATGACAAATACCATGCCGAAACGTAGTTGAGAGAAATTATATGAATTGAATGAAAAAAAATTGGTAAAAAAAAGAAATATATATATATATATATATATATATATAATATTAAACAAAAGCTCTCAGGCATTTCCTTGATAAGTTACACGCTTCCAAAAATGAGAAAAAAATATTTTTATTATTGCTGAAGAGTTGAAGAAATGGCATTTTGTGGGAATGTTCCACCGAACTACGTATGATTATTTTTTTAATTTTGTTGTGATCTTTTAAATGGGTGAAACATGCAACCCCTATTCCATTTTCTACCAGAACTTTTTAACAAAACGAAATTTCTTAATTTAAAAATATGTGTTGAAAAGAACGATTCATTGTTAAACTTTTTCAACGAACATGTTGTGTCCGTGAAAGCAATAGTTTCCTAATAAAAAAATAAAACATAACATTGTGCATGAACGGATCTTCTGTAAATGGAATCTAAAAAATCTAGTAGGTGGGTGTTACGTGAAGTCACAAGTTGTGCAAACAAACTTGTGACTTTGATCGTACTATTTTAAAGTTCAATTGTGTCTTTTGAATCTTCAATATGAATATATACACTAACGCTGAAATGGCCGATATGCATTTTAGGTATGGTCGTGCCAATGGAAATTCATTGGAAGCTAAACGGCTCAATGCAGAGATGTATCCTCAGCGCGTGATACCTCATCACACAATTTTTGCACATCTTCACCAACGTCTCTGTGAAAGAGGGACTTTTCAAAAACGAACAACTAATTGTGGTCGTCCACGAGTAATAAGTACGGTGGCACTGGAAGGAGAGGTATGATTGAAGATCGTCCGGAATTAAGTACAAGACATATTGCTAACACACTTCATGTTAGCAATAAACTAATCTGGAAAATTTGAAACACCAATTGTATCCTTACCATATTCAACGAGTCTATGCACGTTTGCCGCGAGATTTTCCCCAACGAGTGGACTTTTGTCAATGGAGTCTTCAAATGATTATCCAAAATGCCCAATTTTTAGAAAACGTAATATCCACTGAAGAATCCAACTTCTCAAGGCAAGGGATTACAAATTTCCATGAAAATCATCTATGTGCCGAAGATAACCCACATGCAATTCAAGAAGGTCGGTATCAATATGAATTTTCACTTAAAGTGTGGGTCGGAATTATTGGCGAAAATATTATTGGACCGTATTTCCTACCGTTGAGGCTAACTGGTGCAACCTATACAAATGTTCTCCAGGAGCATCTACCCATTTTTCTTGAAAATGTTCCACTAGCTATTCGACCACGAATGTGGTTTATGCACGATGGTGCGACTGTCCACTTCAGCATAACTGCTCGTCAGTACTTGGACGACGTGTATTCAAATCGTTGGATAGGCAGAGCGGGACCTCAACCTTGGCCTCCCAGATCTCCAGACTCGAACTACTTGGACTTTTGCATCTGGGGTCACCTGAAGTCCTTGGTTTATACGACTCCCATTGAATGTGTGGATGATTTAAGGAATCGCATCATTGCAGCCTGCGAGACAATCCTGTCTATTGGTTGGAGGTTGTCATCTCGAGCAGTAATACACATAATTTTGTTTTGTTTGTATTTTTAGTTTGATATTCTATTAAAACAAAACATGGTACTGGTACATGCCTATATTATAAAAGAATGATTTTGAAATACTACGATTGAAGTCACAAGTTGTGCAAACAAAACGTGACAACCACCTACTAGATTTTTCGATTCCGTTTTCAGAAGATCCGTCCATGCACAATGTTGTATTTTATTAGGAAACTATTACTTTTACGAACACAACACAGGAGTTGAAAATGTTTTGCAATGAATCGTTCTTTTCAACACATATTTTCATTGAGAAATTTTGTTTCGTTAAAAAGTTCTATTTAAAAATGGAATAGGGGTTGCATGTTTCACCCCTTTAAAAGATCACAACAAAATTAAAAAAATATTGATAGGTAACCTTTTTATTGGTAGAACATGCCAACAAAATGTAATTTCCTCAACTCTTCAGCAATTTCAAGGAAAACATTTTTTTTTATCATTTTTGGAAGCGGGTGAATTTTCAAGGAAAGGCCTAAGAGCTTTTGTTTACATGAAAGACCCCCTTTAATTTTAGACAAAGAATCACCCCCTAAAAACTTTCGCACTCATTTGGCAACACCCTGTATGTGTATATTTGTATATGAGTCTATCTGTTTGTATAGGCGCTTTTCCAGTGTAGACCTGTAGTTTTGATAGATATGAGGTCTTAGTTTCCGCAGCTGCCCAAATTTCCATCCCATACCGACCAGGCTTTGATTTGATGTATTGTCTGAATGGAAAACGCCCACGACAGCAAACTAGCTGTTCATCAATAGTGTTGCTCCAATGCCTTTTTGCAATTGTTCAAACATTTCCCAGATATCTCTAATAGCTGCTAGTTTGTCCTGTTCTTTTCTTTGAGCTCTAGTGAATTTGTCATCAATTCGTAAGACTGCTTGAATCTCTTCAAATCTGTTTCTAGAGAGAGCTGCGGTAAAAAATGACCTACATATGGAAGTGTTAGTGCTCCACCTTTCCTTGGTTCATTCCTTGACCTACATATGGAAGTGTTAGTGCTCCACCTTTCCTTGGTTCATTCCTTTCTGCAACTCAATGCACTTGCTTTCACAAGTACTCCCAAGAAACAGGTTTGTTAGAATTCTTCTCATTCCACTCGTAATATCTGCACGCTTCTTGGTTGGTATAATTGCATATACTCGTTAAGAACGAGTTGAATATTTCTAAAACTCCCTCCGTATGTGTATTTGTGGAAGTGATCTACTGCGCTAGAAGTCTGTTCCTGTTGACACAAGTACATTTTTTTTAGCTTAGACATCACTCTGCTGTAGTATTTGGTGACTCTATTCTGATCATCTTGCACGTGTGATAACACAGCACCAAGTGCGGTATTTTTTTGAAAGGTTGAGGAAATCCTTCATGTACAAGTTACGGTGGTGTGGAGTTCATGCTCCTGCACCTCAGATGTGCCCACTCAAAACTCCCTATTGTAGGCTCGTCTGGTCGTGACTTCCGATGACACTTGGACCTTATGGTCCATCGTATCTTGCCTGTTATTTTCTCTTGCAGTACCTATTCCAGTAATTTCGTGCCTTGGACAAGTCTGTACGAGTCCTCCACTCAGTATGTGCTGTATAGTTTTGGTTCACCAATTGGCTGTCCAATAATTGTCTCTCTTCTGCGATCCAGAACTCCACAGTTGCACAGTAGGGGTGATACTGTTTCTGGTTCCGTTTCGCATAATCTGCATGTCAGGTCGCCATTGTCAGTCCTATTTTATCAAGGTGCCATTTTACTGACTCATGTCCAGTCATGAGCCCCGTTATGATTTTCAACTGCTCCCTGTTCAAAGTTGCTGCTGTTTTTTTTCGGCACGAGTCTTCAATGCATTCTTTCTTATGTCAGTTTCTCTATGGAGGTACGCACCAGTTAGGACGTCACTTCCTGGCTACTCAGAGCCTTCAGTGCCGCCTGGCTGTCTAAAAAATATGAATCTACTTCTCCTATCACTATTCTATCATTTCCTTTCGCCCAATGGAATTGCGTGGATTTTGCTTGAAACAAAGAAGAGTGATTACTCAGTGAGTAACTGAACTCAGTCTTTGGGTTTTTATAAAACACTCCTGCCTCGGCCCTATTCCATTGTCCATCTCAAACCCAACTGTGTACCAGATCTCACCCAGCACAATGGTGTTAAATTCAGTGTCATGATTTGTTGAAGGAGAATGGTTTCCAATGTGATCTGATCTCATGTCTAGCACGTCTCCTGTTACAATGTTTGACTCTGCCATTCCATACTAGCTTCTGGAATATATTTAGGACCTACGGACTGAACATTAAGATCTTCGTGGTCTTCAACTTCTTCGTCTGAACTTTCCACGCTTTGAATTTCTAGGTTATCATCAGTTTCTGAAATTTTTCCATGTGTTATCAGAGTTATTGACACTGTCATACTCGATTTCAGAATCAGAAGTTCACGTTGAGACAGTGGTCTGCTTTCCTCGAAACGCCTCGTTCTTGGTGCTGAAACGAAAGCAACGTGCATAAATATTTTGGTACTTGAAACCCCATACGGGGTTCCTAGTACCCCACTCACCTTTTCTAGCTCTACAAACGACACGCACACTACACAATCTCCGTATACACTGAGACCACATGTAGTAAACATAGACTGACGTCTTTTCAAATAAAAATTCTATTCGAGGAATTATGCCACTGGGGTCCCTTAGGTAACCCACATGGGGATCTGAGGGTTAAAAATAATAATAAATCAAAAAATATCATTTTATGAAATAGCAACGAATAAAATAAGAACTTCCATTGATTAACCTGCTAGCAGCATCACCAGCGATACCGTATCTACTTCAATTACTATAAACATTGACGAGAGATAATAAAAAATAAAAAAGGGGTACCCAATATTTTGTCGAATATAAGCGTATGACACTATGGCAGTATGACAGTTCATTCGTTCATCAGTGCATGCAGACTTTTTGAAACGTGTGAATCGTAGTTTATCATGACAGTTTCGGTAGCACCATGGCTATGCAGAATCGTCCTGTGGAAGGAAAATTCTGCTAGGAAAAGTTTGTCTCAAAGATAATGTGATGCGATGAAAATTATTTTGATACATTGGTGATAGTTATCAAATATTTCACGTAACATTATATGTTGTTGATAATTTTTCGAAAATATCTTTTCCGCCACAATATGAAAGTTCGAGGTTACATTAAAACTACATTTATAGTAATTCATTTAGCAATCAAAATTGCAAACGCACTTTGAATATCCATCTGTATCGTTAACAGAACTGAAATACGTGTTTAAACCATATACATATGAATTGGATGTGTTATTTGTTCAAGCGATGCCGCAAATGTAAAGCAAACAATGCTAGAATGAATTTCGCTCCAACAATAACACTAAATCAAATCGAGTATGCGGATGGAGCGAAATTTGCTAGGAAATGAGACGATGAATAATCATGAGTCGGTGTATTCAATTGTATTTATTAATTTACCCCGCTAAACAACCGCTAGTTCGCAGCCGAATAATGGTCAGTTATTTATTGCTACCAATTTATAGTGCTCTTCTTCACACACAGGATGCAGGTGGGGAAACCCATCCATTTCTCTGTGTAACAGATGTCACTTATACAACTCCCTATTTTACACACCACACACATTTTAATGAAAAAAAAGGTCGATACCTCGTGTACTTAAGAGTGAAAAATGGCTTCTGTAGAGCTATCAGTTTATACTTCCTATAGATCCTTTGCCCTCTTAAAATCCACCATTTAATATCGATAATTCAGATAAAAAACGAAACTATGCGTTCTTATAGTGAATTTTCCCTTTTTGAGTACTTTCAAGCGATGTTTTTCAATGAGACTGAGCAAGAAACCCACAATCATCATTTTCCTATGCATTCAGAACAAATGAAATTGGAATCTTTCATACTTTTTCTGAAGGAAGTATGAAACTAGAGCAATGCAAATTGAGAAAAGTGCTTCAGATTGTTGATGACAATTGTTACTTTCTCCGTCAGTTTGGTACTTCATGAATTAATGCAGAGATTTCTCTTTTTATTAGTTTGGAGAATTAAAAAAAACTGAGATGTGAATTCGTTCCACAAATATTTTCAATTTCATTTATTGTTGGGTGTTAATTAGAAGCCTCTCTACTGTGACCTTCTCAGAGCTATTGTGTATGCCCTCAAGTTCCTTGTACAGTCCCGTCCTCATCAGTTGACTCAACAGGTGAGACTTTAGGTATTCCATGTATTTGGTAAATTGTGGTTTTCCGTCCACGATGTGAACCTCAGTCTTGACAGGCCTTCTGTTAAGATGGTTTCCATATAGTTTCCTCTACAAGTTCGACATTGTTCATGGATTTTTTGAGTCTACAGTGCTCTGTTAGGAGGCCAACTATGACCCTAGTTGACCTCCTATCCTGGCTTAGTAGATACTCAGTGAACTTTTGCGTTGGTTTTTCAATGAACTTTTTCCTAGCGTCTTGTCCTACCATTCCTGTGATTTGTTTTTCATCCTTGTCCGGATGTTGGTTTTCGATGTACAACAAAATTGTTTTAGAGCATGTAGTGCTCCTTCTCGAGCTGAAAAGTTAGCCTCTTCGTTGCCTTTGTAACTTGGGTGTGCTGGAACCCACGCAAAAGTGAGTCTGTTTTGACTGGCAAGGTCTTGTAGAGATCTCAGGCAGTCCCAATCGAGTTTTGAATTTCTGAATAGCAGGCACGTTCAGCATTAAATGGAGGTCCAACCTTCCATGCCTCTTTGTCTGTTATGTCTGTTCTGAAATGTTTTCCAAAGCTATACCTCGGGAGGATCTCGTCCGATGGCATTCCCTTGATGGGGTCATAATGACTGATAATTTGAAAATTTCAATGGTCATAAAATAAATGTTCAAATGTGAATGGTGGAAGTTGAATGTCGAAAGTCCCAATTTAACTCGTTGACCAATCAAGTACATTTTTGTTTATCAATTTTTTGAAAATGGTAAGGTTTCTAACCCGGTATGAATTTCTTGGTTTCCAAATTCACAACAAGGCTGAGGAGGTGCATATCGAGTCCAACCAGCGGAAATAAATGAAAAAAAAAAACAAATTACAACACAATACTCAAACGACGGCTCTTTTCGCTTAATTTGTTGAGCAGCTCATCAACATTTATTTCCCAATTATATGGGTTGTTCATGAGGGTACTTCGGTTGTACTTATGAAGTAAGTTTTGAAATTTTTCAAGGTACTGTAGCTCCTTTTCAGAGTTGCTATTATTATTACTACGAATATACTAAGAAGCTCATATATGTTCGGAAATTATAACTTTTCAACATATTGGAAATATTTTTTTTTGTCTTTTATACAGCAAATATTCAGCATTCACTTGTTCCGTACTAATGAAGGCACCATTTTCATGTAAGTCATCCTCATAAAATTGGACCAATGTATCGAAATCGTTGATGTTACCTGAGCTGGATGCAGATATCAAACAGGAAAAAAAAGCTAGAATATCTTTATGAAACAAAAATCTATTCTCAATTTCTGCAATGATGGCAGACGATAATATTTTTGTTGGACTGATAGATTTGTCCTTCAGTTGTGGCTGAAATAGTGATGGTGGTGGTATTTCATGTTTCTCACAAATCGCTTTTGCTTATAGAAAAAAGTGTTTCTAATATCTTTTGATATCGAGTAATTGATCTTGAAGCAATTGAGCATGTTTCACTGTGGCAGCCAAATCTATAATCTTTTTGTGCGTATTCACTTAATAGAATGTTGTTGCTGATACGAATACGCTTACGAATGGGAAAACCATAAAATCCTCAGTGCAAATGAAATAGATCAATCCAGTGGCAGCGGTTGATGCATCACGGTCAGTCCAGGTACTAATTCCATCCGAAGCTTCGCATACAGCATCCAGAATCTCAGCAAAGATCATTATAGAATCATGCACCCATCGTGTGGGGCAAAGTATCTTCAAATGTATTTTTTTAAATTGCAGATAAAATTCATCGATATTCCTTGATAAACCTTCCTGTCTCTTTTGGATATGAAGGAATTAACACGTCCTCTCTATTATCTTGAAATCTTGGACATAGCAAGAATCCAAAATTGAAGAATTTAAGCGGTGGGACATACAACGTACATAAATGGCTTTAGGTTGATGTTCATCAATAAGAGCTTGCGTCCCTTTTTACAAACTTTCATTCAACTTGCTTCGTTCGTATGTCATTCTTTCTGGTTCAAAATTTGTAATCCATTTTTGGAGCACTTGCCGAGATCTGATTGAGCTGGAATTTGGCAGGTGTTTATGAGAGAGAAAAAAATGGCGGTTCCAATATGGCGGAAAATTTTGTGTATATGTTACGATTCGATTCAAAATTGGTATGTGGGGGTTTTCGGCGACGGAGATTGTGAATTTTTCGTCAAAATTCATGAAATTGAAATGGCGGACTATGGAATTCTTGTAAGAGAAAAAACGGCCGGCCTATTTATGGCCGTTCTATTAAAAATTGGTTGGGGGGTTTGGGGGGACATTATGAATTTCACAAATTATAAAATTAAATTCAAGATGGCGGACGATTTTATAATCATGGCTGGATTCGATTCAAAATTGGTATGTCGGGGTTTTTGGGGTCGGAGATTATGAATTTAGTCGGAGATTATTGATTTACAGTTAAAATTCATAAATTGAAGATGGCAACTGCAAGATGGCGGATGAGTTAATCTTCAGATGGTTTTCTCATCGAAGGTTTATATAGCTCAGAACTCACAGGAAGAAAAGGCCTCATGATAACGATGCTTTAAGAAAAATGCATAGATTAAACTTAAGTACTAAAAAGCACAAAATAAAATAATTAATAGAAAACCTCTTTAAAGATAAACTTCTATTCAAATGCACTACAAAGTTGAAAATAATTGCTTTGGATGTATGTGAGTTATAGATTCGAAAGCTTGTCGCTTTTGTAATCGAACTGAAAACTTTGCGCGACAAGCTTTTGGATCTATAACTCACGGAATAACCTACGTCAACCAAAGCAATTATTTTTTACTTATTAGTGCATTTGAATAAAAGCTTGTCTCTGAAAAGGTTTTTCATTCATTATTTTATTACTTTACGCTTATAGGACGAGCGCTATCATACCCTTGTCCAAGGTAGATACTTCATGTCCAGACTCAGATCTCTCATAGTTTTTGGAATGGCCAGAAATATTTCCTGCAGTTGTAGAAGTAAGAAGTACGAAACACAAAAGGTTTTCGCAAATCTTCATTTGCTCGTGGTCGAAATACCGGACAGAACAAAATTTGCTCAATAGGTGTAAAGTCAGTTGTTTCATTAACCAGTACTGAAGAATATTTCGATTTATTCACTTTTTCTATTACTTCCATTTGTATCAGTGAGCCGCAGATCTCAAGAATTTCGTTTTGAATCACATAACTTGTATACAGTGCATTTTTTTTGTAGATCTTAGATAATGTTCAAAGTTTTTGTCTCCTGATTGAACAGCGAATCTTAAGGAAGCCTCGAGATTTCCTTATTTTTTTGGAGTGTATGTTACTTGAATCAGTTGGCCCATGATCCCTAAGCCCGCGTAATGTCCCAAGATTATAATTTTTATCAAGGGCTTCAAACGCTCTCAATTCACTTGAGCCTCTTTGATTTCATTTTGGCCCAATAAAAGATTCATAGGATACTGAACTTTTCTGGAGAGCTCCTCACTTGAAAAGGAAACTCATATGTTTCTGATGGCTTCCATATGAAGGCGAACAACTGCAAATAATTTGAACTTGTTCCAGGTTCATTGAAAGCACGATGTCGTCTATACTGAAATTTCGATGGCACAAGCATTATTAGTACTACTACAGGAAGAGGAACTAGCTATGGCTATGCTATTAGGTACCCAACACCGGAACACAGTTTTCTACCACTAAGGAACTATTAGACCCACTATCGCCACTTCCATTCTCTATTATATCAGCTATAAGACTTCTGATAAAGAAGGAAGGTTGTATGTATGTATGTAGATTGTCAAGTAAAAATATATTCATTGTCGTAGGCGAATCTGCCTTTAGGCTATAGTGCACAAAAATATTTTTATTTGCGATTCCCAAACGACCATCTTCAGGGAAAATTCTGAAAAGTGAAAAGGTTATAGGAAATATTATATTAAATGAAGATTCTGTGATACAAAAATAGTTATTTATGTATCAAGGGCGTAAAATAGGCTTTCATGTCATGTAGATAGATACCTCTTTATATCTAGAACATGATAAAAATGCATCAAGGCTGCCGTGAGGATGTATATTGTGATGGAATGAATGTTACCATGGCAACTCAGTCAATTTTTCGAAATAAGATTATATAGGCTAGTAGCCATATTTGCTGTCAATTTTTGTGATCACAGATAATTTATTACTGATTTTGAAATGGATTCGAACGACGAAGAAAGTGTGAATTGTACTCCACCAGAAATAAGTAAAGCATGGAAATTTTTAGAATAAGAAATATAACAGGTGTGAAGATAAAAAATAAGAAATACACAGAGACTGTACTTCTTGCCTATTTTCTGGAAAAATCTAAATATTGTAAGCTTTCTACCATGTGGTCATATTATTCCATACTGAAAGCTACTTCAAATGTACATTATAATATAAATATCAGTAGATACGCAAGATTGATAGTTTTTTTGAAACGAAAATTTTATGGTTATAAACCAAAGAAATCGAAGATTCTAAGCAGAGAAGAAATCGAGTTAGTTTTTAGGGAAGCACCAGACGATTTGTATCTTATGATGAAAGTAAGTTCTAATTTCATGTTTTCTCAATGATCAGTATGTTAATCTGAGAATTTATTGTAGGTAGCACTGATTTTTGGTATTTGTGGAGCATGTCGCCGCAAAGAATTGGCAAATATCACAGTGGACGACATTCAAGATTTCGAAACATTCTTACTCATAACTATACGAGAAACCAAAACGAAGATAGATCGAGTATTTACTGTAATCGATAAAGTTATTTGGATATTTACAGAAAATATTCTTCCTTGCGAGATCAGAATGATCAAAAGAATATACTGGTCACTGCTTCAGACGTTCCTCAGCAACTATGCAGGCGAGGATATAATAAACATTAAAAGACATGTAGAAAATGATGAGCCTTCTACTAGCCATTGCAGACAATCTGAAAATATTTCTCACTACTCTGAAACACCAGATAATAACATGCATTCTCTTCAGACTTCTAGTAATGAGGAATCAGTTGAAATCAGTAACTATCTGCAACAACAGAAAACAACAAATCCAAATATTTCCATAAATTTCTGTTCTAATTGTATTGTCAATATTAAGTTATAATTCATTTTTTAAATCAATTTATGTTCATTGTTTTCGTTATATTATTGTTAATAATGTTTTGGGTTTGATTGTATGATCCATCGGAATATAGAGTTCTATCGATATGAGATTGAAATTCACTTTAGCGCCTGTTCAACGATTTTATCGCCCGCCGGGCGATAAAGTAGTCCGCGGGCGCTAAAGTGCTACTTTACGCCCGCAAATCCGGGCGCTAAAGTGCTACTTTACGCCCGGTCGTGCATAAAATACATTTTGTAAAACTGTTGAAATTGTCAGAATTTATAAAAATTTATACAAAGTAACTGTAGAAGATGAACTCATTTTATGAGACATTATATATTTAGAAATTATGATCTGATCCGGACATGTTAAGATTGCAACGAAGAAAACTTGAATTAAGAAACATGAACTCGCAAGATCACTAATTAACGAATGAATAAGAAGGGGGACATGTCAATTCAGAATCAAAGAGCGCCAGATTTAAAAATATCAACGAACTAGGAGTGAATTTGGAAGAAGTAGGATGTGCGAACGGTCCAGGAATAAAAGTTGTGTAAATACTCAGATTCATTTAAACCAGACTATATTCAATCCTATCTTGAACTCGCTATACTATATATAGAATTGTTCCTTCTTTGCACATCCTACTTCTCCTACATCCACTCCTAGTTCGTTGATGTTTTTAAATCTGGCGCTCTTCGATTCTGAATTGACCTGTCCCCCTTTTTATTCATTTGTTGATTAGTGATCTTGTGAGTTCATGTTTCTTGATTCACGTTTTCTTCGTTGCAATCTTGACATGTCCGGATCAGATCATAATTTCTACAAATATAATGTCTCATAAAATGAGTTCATCTTCTACAGTTACTTATGAATTCTGACAAGTGAGTAATTTCAATTTCAACAGATTCACACAATTATTTTTTGTATCACAGAATCTTTAATATTATTTCCTAAACTTTTCACTTTCAGAATTTCCCCTGAAGATGGACGTTTGACCGAAAACGTTTGGGAATTGCAAACAAAAATATTTTTGTGCACTATAACCTGAAGGCAGATTTGCCTACAACAATAAATATCTTTTTACCTCACAATCTATATTTATTAACAAAAATATAAGACTTTTGTTTTTTTATTCTGGGTTGAAAAAAACAGAATCAGCAAAGAATTTTCTTTTTTTTTTCCATTTTTCTTTGAATTCGCGTCCTCAAAAACCCTCACATAACGATTTTGAATCGTTTTCATTCGTTTCAAGTTTCAATAAATCAAGAATGGTACTAAATCTTGGTGCCGCCAATTTTTTTTATTGTTTTTTCATCGTATCTAGAGATGATTGTGTTCAAAATTTCAACTCTATTGGTTAACGGGGAGTGGGTGGAAATTCGATTGACGAAATGGAAATTTATATAAAATCAATCATCTCTTGATTGTTTTTCTACTTCGACCATTGAATCAAAACACTTTACTCACCGATCACCAAACAATGGAAACCACTGAAACACAGAACAGGAACAGTACCTACACTTTAAACAAATATCGTCGACACTAGTAGTGAAATAAATGAATGCACGATTCACACGAAAGTCAAGAGCTCCAATAGGTTCGATCCTGTCATAACAAAGCAATGTTGCCAAGTTTTTCGAAAAAGAAAACAAATTATGGAAAAATAGGTGATTTGAAAAATAATATTATTTTGATGATATTCCACTGAAATGTGTATATTTTTCGATAGAAATTAGCCACAATGCATTTCGACAAGAGTTATTGCCATCTTTAGGTGTTGACAAAATTAAAAATATCACAAGTATTCACAAATGAACTGAAGCGACTACTGAGAGTAGTCGCTTCAACCGCTGAGAGTAGTCGCTTCAACTCAGTTGTGAATACTTGTGAAGTTTTTAATTTTGTGAAGACCTGAAGATGACAAGAACTCTTGCCGAAATGCAATGTAGCTAATTTCTGTCGAAAAAATTCAGATTTCAGTGGAGTAGACCGCCTTTATTTCTACCTGAATAATTATTATGTTTCTGAGGGAGACTCCAGCCCCATAGCTCCTCTGGATCCGAACACCACCCCTCAACTAACTCTCTGTCATTCCAATAATCCTGCCAACACGTTTCTGAAAAAAGTATGTGTTTTGGAATTGAGTTCATTGAAATTCCAAATTGAGAAATTGTATTAGATGACAATGATGAGTTTTCCGATAGTGAAAAATGTTATACCTATCCCCAAAACAGCTGACGTTCAGGACTACAAAGATATCAGACCCATAAATAATCTTCCCACAATGTCTACTAGTTATTGAAACACATTTTAAACAAACAAAACGGACAATATATCAGTTCACGAATATTCAGGTTGCAACAGATAACGGAGACATCTCGTTATTAATTTTACGAGACTACTGTAAAGCGTTCGACTTATTGAATTCAAACATACTAATATCCATGCTCAACTATATTGGCTTCTCAAAAGCAGCTGTTGAGATGATGCAAGAATACTTCACAAACAGACATCAAATGGCGAATTGTCTGAATCAATAAAATTAATGGGTGGTGTTCCCGAAGGACCTATACTAGTTCATATACTTCAAATATACTGACTAAGATTAACCTTTGCAAGTTTCATTTTAACGCATAATACCCAACTTTATGTATCGTTCAAACCGGGAATGATGAATGAAGCAAGCCGTTGCTGGTATTAATTCTGAACTTCAAAATATTTATTATTCTTTCAGGAATCATGAACTGCAACTCAATCCGATCAAAACACAGGTTCTCATGTTTGTTCCAAAGTTATGCCAAAGGTATTCACCTCAAGGCATTATTTTTCTGAATGAAATAACTCTAGATATAGTACCGGAGCCAAAAAATCTTGGTCTGATATTAGAGAATAATTTTAGGTACAAAAAACAAGTTTTTCTATATATCCAGTGGGCTTACGCGAACCTAAGAGTAATTTACCCTCACCGAGCATACCTAAATACTCAGACGAAAGCAAAATTATGTCAGACACCCATCCTTTCACGAATCACCTTCTGCTCACCTTTATAC
This sequence comes from Gonioctena quinquepunctata, assembly GCA_018342105.1. NCBI lineage: Eukaryota > Metazoa > Arthropoda > Insecta > Coleoptera > Chrysomelidae > Gonioctena > Gonioctena quinquepunctata. The sequence continues at coordinate 133,332 of JAFIRS010002824.1, read as the reverse complement.
TCTCCTTGTCTGTATAATGTATATTTGTACAGGATACAAAAAGTCCCAAATTTCTGTTCATGCTATATCTATGTTTTTCGTAGGTTTCAGCACTCAGCTGCAATGGCTGATAATGAAGAATAGTTTCTTATTGCAATGTCTAATCTTATTCCACAATATCATTATCAACAAATCACCACAGTATCTTCACGATCAAGTTCGTTTTCGTGAAAATGAACAAAGAATGAATATCAGACACAAAGATCCAATAACTGCCCCCCGCCACACAACGACACTGATTGAAAGATCGTTCAGTTTTTCTATCTATACCCATTATAATAGTCTTCCCACTTATTTAAAAAACTTATTTGAAAAACTTTTTTGAAAGCAAATAGCTGTTTTTAACACCCTTTTATTAACTAAGTAATCAAATCTTGTCAATTTTAACCTACTTCTAATTGTCGTATCGAAATAAAACTTGGTATGTATATGTAGTTTGGATGACAATACTATAATTTGGTATCTTGGAGCTGATCTGATGATGGAGCCAGGGGGTGAATGGTGGAACTCAGGAACTTCAGTGGCCACTAGTAAAATATGCTAATTTACAATTCAAAGATATGGCGAATGCACTGGTTATTTAGTTAACTTCCATCTCATGTCGATGAATCAATCGAAGAGTTTTTTCTCCCATAGTATTTTTTAGTCTTCTGTAGCAATATGGACTGAAAAGTTAAAAATAAAATTATAGTTTGAAAAAACTAAAAAACCACGCATATATGGCAATAAGGACTAAAAAGTTGAAAATAATAAGAATAAGAGAAAAAAAATGATGGTGGACGTGATTTGTGTTTATGGTCCGAGTCGCTTCAAAATTAGTATGTGGGGGTTTTCGGGGGTCGAAAATTATGAATTTTTTGTCAAAATTCATAAAATCAAAATGACGGCTCCAAGATGGCCGACGATCTCTGTGATTATCAGACCATAAAAGTCAGTAACTTTTTCCTTAAAGTACCAATAATACACTGTGAATATTCATTATACCTTCAAATAAAATAAATTAAATTTAATTAAAATGAACATGTTTACATTATGACATATTCAAAATGGTAAAAATCAACGCTATACAAAAATTATGACAAAACAACATTTTAAAACTCAGTTCATTGTATCATAGAAGTACTAGAATTGATATGTAAAGTATTCATTGGAAATATACAGTGCTTCTCAAAAGTCCCCTACCCCCCTCTTATTTTTGGAACGATTATACATAAACAAGTGAAATTTGGAAACTGAATATTAAAGGTTGTAAACTTCCCTACTAGTGATGATAGATGACGAAATCGTCAAAGATGACGTCACAAGGCCATTGTGACCAATAATTTTAAATGGAACCTTACGGCAAGCGACACCTCTTTTAAAAGGTATCAAAAAAACCTATCCAATGATACTGATTTTGTTTGTGCTTATGGCAGTTTTGGCAACGCAAAGCTTTGATGAATTAAATCAGTTAATACTAAAATTCTAAATTCAAGCTCCACCTCTAGATAGTTGTCAAATAAGCTGACGTTTTTGTTAGTCTCCCTAATTCGACGTTTTTGTAATTGTCCAAGTTTTTGTACATTTGATAATTTGTGTATTGTTGATCGAACGTTTAACTGTTTTAGCAGCTTTTGGTACTTTTAATATTTTTGTACATTTCAATAATTTGTTAAACTGTTGTGAGCCGAACGTTTAAGTGCTTCAAGAAGCGAAATGGTACGTGCTTTAGGTGATAAAGTAGCAGCGATCCTAATTCTTGGTGAAACTGGACAAAATATTCATGCAGCAGAACGCATTTTTAATGAGAGGTTTTTCGATCGCCCCGTTTCGAGGACTTATTTAAGGAAGCTTCTTCGTAAGTTTGAAACAACGGGTAGTATTAATGATGCGAAACGATCTGGCAGACCACACATTTCTGATGAGAAAAAAAATTGATATACCGGCAGAAGTAATAGTTAATCCTACTTCTTCAACAACTCACGTTGCATCTACCTGTGAAGTCAGTCGAAGTACAGTACACAGGGTGTTGAAAAAAAAAAAAATTTCATCCATTCAATTTAAAAATGGTTCATCAACTCTCAGACGACGACCCAGACCGAAGCCTAGAATTTTGTGAAAATATGGAAACTAAAATTAACCAACAGTCACACTATGTCAGAACAATTTGTTTTAGTGATGAAACTACATTCTATCTAGATGGAAATATAAATACACAGGATGTGAGGTATTGGAGTGACGCAAATCCTCACCTGTTTCGTGAAACACATACCCAATTTCCCCAGAAGGTGAATGTTTGGGCAGGTATCCTGGGAAACCACATCGTTGGGCCTCTTTTCTCAAATAATAATTTAACTGGTGAGGTTTATCTGAAGCTGTTGCAAAACGCAATAGAACCGTTAATCATTGAATTTTTGGAAGATAATCCAGATGAATTCGTCAATTTGGAAATAACATTCCAACAGGATGGTGCTCCTCCACACAATCACGGTGCAGTAAGACGATATTTGGATGAGGAGTATCGTGGTAGATGGATTGGACGACGAGGTTCAACGAAATGGCCAGCTCGATCACCGGACCTCATACCACTGGATTTTTTTCTGTGGGGCTACCTTGAATCGAAGGTTTACGCCACTGAACCTGACAATATTGACGTTTTGAAACAACGTATTGTTGCAGAATGTGAGGCTGTTTCCGCAGACACATTTGCAAAAGTACGAGAACAGTTTAAAAATAGGATATTCCACTGTCAGGAAGTGAATGGAGGTCACTTCGAGCAATTTCTTTCAGTAGATACTGATTCTTAAATCTGTAATAAATATCATACTGAATGGAATTTAAATTTCAATGTTTACTCATGAGCCATCAAAACTGCCATAAACACAAACAAAATTAGTATCATTGAATAGATTTTTTCGATACCTTTTAAAAGAGGTGTCGCTTGCTGTAGGGTTCTATTTAAAATTATTGGTCACAATGGCCCTGTGACGTCAAATTTGACGATTTCTGTAGAAGCATTTTCTCATCAAGAGGTGCTTAACTGATTTTCTGAATTGTTTGACATCATTGATAACTGTTATTTTGTTCGGTAAATGGTTGTAAATTCGTTTATTTCTATAAATCAGTGATTGTTTCATCAGAGATAGAGCAGGAAACGAAAGCAGAAGTTTTTTTATTACGAGTATGTCTTTCCCTGTTGACGTTTATGAACTTTTCTCTGTTTCCAAAATGAAAATTTAATATATCGTCAATATCTCATTGTCAGAAAAAAACTGGTATATATGATTTTCGCATTCTTATTTTGGATATGAATCTCAGAGCTCGCTTTTGAAAAACAAATGCACTTCGTAGTAGAGCATGACTGCCAGAGCCTCAAAATGGAATTCCACATCGCAGATGAGTTTCAAAAAGTGAGTAGTAAGCCATCAAGAAGCCGACTGTCCAAGTTCGCGGCATATTACATTGATGGCAAAGCAACCAGAGGATAATTTTCTCTTTAGAGCTATTATAGGGTAGTCAAACTTCAAATTGTTATCAATATTCACACCAAGAAATTTGGTTGAGGCTCGTTTTCAATCAGCTGATCTCCCAGAGTAATTTGTTCAATATTTGATTTGAATATCTCTAAATTTATTCAAGAGAAATTTAGAGTTAGCTTATTTGCATCACACCAAATTTTAATTTTTCCAATGTCCGCCGAAAAAGACTGAACCGAGGCAGTTTGGTCTTCATTGTGCCACAGAATTGTGGTATCGTCTGCGAATAGTGTAAGGTGTCCAGAAATACCGAGGCAAGATATATCGTTAATGTCACGTAAAACAAAATTGGACCCCGAACAGACCCCTGAGGGACTCCACTTACAATCCTTTCCTTCTCAGGAGTATTTGTGCCCAATGATATTTTCTGGTTTCTGTCAGTGAGATATGAGCTGAACCAATCCAGAACTATACCCCGAAAACCATATTTCATGGCTCACGCAGTCGAAAGTCTTAGAGAGGTCAAGAAAAACTGCTGCAGTTGTTTCCTTTTCATTTAGGCTCATGTATACTTTCTCCAGGAAATTGGGAATGGCTTCAATAGTATTTTTTTTATTTTGAAAACCGAACTGCTCTTGAGTTATTATATTATGTCTCTCTAAAAAGCCTACAGTTCTACGTTCAACCAATTTTTCAATAATGTTTGAAAGTGTTGCCAGCAGTGAGATTGGTCTGCAGTTACGAGGATCATCAGTGTCACCTCCTTTATGTCGGGGTATTACTACTGCAGTCTTCATCCTTGAAGGGAATACAGCTGTCGCAGAAGAATTATTTATAGCCAGTACTAGAGTGCTTAGAGCTTCATCTGATAATTGTGATAACACATTAGCTGACAAATTATCTTGACCCGAAGAATTTTTGTTTTTATTTCATTTATTACTTATTTGAGTTCATATAAGTTTGTCTCGTACATGAGTAGGGAATTCATTCGATAAACTAAACTACCTTCTACACATTGTCAAGGGGATTTACGGTTGGAATTATATCCAGAGATAATTGATTTGCTCTTGAACAGTTCAATAAATTGGGCTGCAGTAGCCACAACAACCAACATCTTCTCATACAAGCTTCCTGCAGTGAGCAGCATTTTTACAGCAGAGCTCCATGCTCTCTATCGTGCGCTGGTCTACATTAATGCGACAGAGAGTGAAAAACATATCATTTTGACTGATTCACTAAGCTCCTTACACGAATTGAGGCCTATATATATATATATATATACATATATATATATATATATATATATATATATATATATATACCAAAAACCCAATCGCATAAAAAATTAAGGCAGAACTTCAGGAAACTCAGCAAAATGGGAAAATAGTGCACTTCATTTGGGTACCGTCTCATATTGAGATTCCCGGGAATGAAAAAGCTGACGAATGGGCTCGTAGTGCCATAACTTCGGCCATATCTGAAACAGTGATGGAAGTTGTATACACAGACATTTACCCAAAGATATCGTCATTAATAATGCAAAAATGCCAAAACCAGTGGCAATTGTCCAGCGCGAAACTACGTGCTATCAAGTATGATGTGAAACCGTGGCCTGACAAAACAATGATCCGAAAACACCAAGTGATCCTCAATCGGTTACGCCTAGGGCACACAGTTACCTGCTCAACCAAAAATTTGTGAAATGTATTGATCTGATAACATAATTGTGAATTAATTGTAACGAATCGCTACTAACCATATGGTTGATGCGATTAAGCTTTAATAAAAAAAAAAAAAAAGTTCAATAAATTTAGATCTACATTTATTTCTAGATGGATATGGTTATTTTCGCGTCTAAGATCTTTTACTATATCCCACATTTCTTTTTGCTTTTTGTCTGCCGTGTGGAGTCTTTCATCATAATACTTATCTATAGCTAATTTGATCCTATGTTTGTAGACACGACGATTATTCGATGATTTCTTTATTCCTTTCGTTACCCAAGGTTTCGATTTTTTTCTTCAGCAATCGCAGAGGGAATGCTTTGTTGAATATTTCAGTAACAAGTTCCTGAAATGCATTTATAGGATCATCTGCTACATGACTTGAATTCCAATTTGTGGAGTCACAGAGAGCCCGGAATTGCGCATAGGTCTTAGGTATGAGACAAATTACACCTACGTCCCACATCCAAAGCAATTATCTCCAATTTTTTAGTGCATTTGAATAAAAGCTTGTCTTTAAAAAGGTTTATGCACGACCGGGCGTAAAGTAGCACTTTAGCGCCCGGATTTGCGAGCGTAAAGTAGCACTTTAGCGCCCGCGGACTACTTTATCGCCCGGCGGGCGATGAAATCGTTGCACAGGCGCGAAAGTGAATTTCAATCCCATATCGATAGAAATCTATATTCCGATGGATCATATGAACGAACCCAAAACATTATTAACAATAATATAACGAAAACAATGAACATACATTAATTTAAAAAATGAATTATAACTTAATATCGACAATACAATAAGAACAGTTATTTATGGAAATATTTGGATTTGTTGTTTTCTGTTGTTGCAGATAGTTACTGATTTTTATTTTTTTTTTTTTATATGTTCTGGTTCCCACGAAAAGGGATATCCTGTAATGTTCAGAGAACATCGTGGGAACCAAGGGAAAGAAGGTAGGAGTTGGTGTTCTTCTTAAATTTCTGGAGGTTGTATGCCTCGGGGAACACCTCCCTAGGCAATGAGTTCCAAAGCCTCGCAGTTCGTTGGAAGAATGAGTCTTTGGAAAGTGATGTTCTGCAGGTCTCCAAAGTGACCACGAAGGGGTGTGAAGACTGAACTTGACGGGTTAATTTCGAAGAGACTGCCAAAGAAGGAACGATTGTTGATATTTCAGAAGAGCATCGCCCATGAAAATATCTATAAAATAGAGACAAATCGCCAAATTTTCTACGGTGTTCCAGACAAGTGAGCGTGTTTGTAAGCGAGGCATCACCGACGAGACGAATTGCCCTTTTTTGGACAGAATCCAATAGCTTCAGGATATGTTTAGGTGCCGCACTCCAAATATGGGAACAGTATTCCAGGACAGGTTGGATCTGTGCCTTATAGATCATAAGCAGCTGACTGGAGGTGAAATAGCTCTTGGCACGAAACAAAAAACCAAGTTTTGGGATGCACTTTTGGCAATGGACCTCACGTGATTTTCCCAGGAAAGGTTATTGCTGATAGTAATACCAAGCATCGATATGGATGACTTCAGTGGTATGGTTACTCCTGACAAAGTTATGTTAGGCACAGTGAGATCGGCTTTTCTAGAGAAAAGACATGCTTGTGTTTTGTTTGCATTGAATTCTACCAAGTTATTGGATCCCCATTCGAGAATTGTTGCTAAGTCCATATTTACATTGTTAACATTTCTTCCTCGTTCATTTCTGGTTTCACAGGCTGATATAGGGGCCCTGGAAGAGAAAGCGGTATGGAGGGTACTATCATCGGCAAAGCTGTGTACGGGACATGAAGTTGCTTTCAATAGGTCGTTGATGTGGAGTAAAAATAGTGTTGGTGCTAGAATGGATCCTTGCGGAACACCAGCATTTATGAGTAGAGTGTCAGATGAAACTCCATCGACCACTACATGGAGAGACCTGTTTGAGAGAAAACTAGCAAGCAGAGAACACAGCTGAGGGGGCGAGCCATAAGATGGAAGCTTGGCGAGGAGTCCCTGGTGCCAAACTCGATCGAACGCCTTGGAGATATCTAATGCCACAGCTAAAGTTTCTCCATACTTTTCAATAGATAGCTGCCATATATGTGAGACGTATGCGAGCAGGTCACCAGTTGATCTCTGATGGCGGAAGCCATATTGCCTATCATTGATAATTCCTGAGTCTTCCAGATATTTCATGAGCTCGATGTTGATGGCTTTTTGCATGACCTTTGAAATAATAGATAGCAGTGCGATAGGTCTGTAGTTGCTAGGTAGGGTCTATTTGCCTTTTTTAGGGACTGGCTGTACTCTTGCAATTTTCCAATTGGACGGAAATACTCCCAAATTGTAAGAGTGGTTGAACAACTTGCAAAGAACAGGTGTTAGTTCGGGGGCACATTTCTTGAGAACAATCGGCGGGATTCCGTCAGATCCACAGGCTTTGTTGGTGTTGAGACCCAGCAAAATCTTTCTGATAGTACGTTGGCGAAAGGTGATCTCGGGCATGTGACTGTCAATAGGTGTAATGTTCGGGGGTTGTTTTCCCGAAGAATCCAGAGTGGAATTTCCAGCAAATAGGTGCGCAAAGATATTGGCTTTTTCCTGGGCAGTCGTTGCTAGTGTTCCATCTTCTTTGGTTAGGGGAGGAAAAGAGCTGGAAGTGAAGTTTCTTCCCACAGCTTTGGCGAAAGACCAAAATGAACGGGATCCGTTGGGACATTACTAGAAGTCTGAAGAGAATGCATGTTATTATCTGGTGTTTCGGAGTAGTGAGCAATATTTCCAGATTGTCTGCAATGGCTAGTAGAATGCTCATCATTTTCTACAATTTTCCTAGCAATCTTCAGCTTATTTGCAACTGAATTTTCAATATAACCTTCCGCAACAGTCTTCGACTTCCATCCAGCATGTCTTTTAATGTTGATTATATCCTCGCCTGCATCTGCTAACATAGTTGCTGAGGAACGTCTGAAGCAGTGACCAGTATATTATTTCGCATTAGAAATACCTAGGTAAGTGGCTATTCTGAATGGTATTTGACCGAATGTATTTTTTTCGATAACCTGTCTCGTACACTTGCCATTTTTATAATATAAAAAAAACCGCTTTTGATCATTCTGATCTCGCAAGGAAGAATATTTTCTGTGAATATCCGAATAACTTGGCGATTTCTGTCCTTTATCGATTACAGTAAATACTCGATCTATCTTCGTTTTGGTTTCTCGTTTAGTTATGAGTAAGGATGTCTCGAAATCTTGAGTCCACTGTGATATTTGCCAATTCTTCGTGGCGACATGCTCCACAAATACCAAAAATCAGTGCTACCTACAATAAATTCTCAGATTAACATACTGAACATTGAGAAAACATGAAATTAGAACTTACTTTCATCATAAGATACAAATCGTTTGGTGCTTCCCTCAAAAATAACTCGATTTCTTCTCTGCTTAGAATCTTCGATTTCTTTGGTTTATAACCATCAAATTTTCGTTTCAAAAAAGCTATTAATCTTGCGTATCTACTGATATCTATATTATCATGTACATTTAAAGTAGCTTTCAGCATGGAATAATATGACCACATGGTAGAGGGATTACAATATTTAGATTTTTCCAGAAAATAGGCGAGAAGTACAGTCTCTGTGTATTTCTTATTTTTTACATTTCTCCCGTTGCACCACCTCACGAATTCTTCATACACTTTGTCGTATATTTTCTTGGATTTACTTGGCGATAAACTCAATTTCGCATCCTCAGCTGCTTTACTTATTTCTGGTGGAGTACAATTCACACTTTCTTCGTCGCTTGAATCCATTTCAAAATCAGTAATAAATTATCTGTGATCACAAAAATTGACAGCAAATATGGCTACTAGCCTATATAATCTTATTTCGAAAAATTGACTGAGTTGCCATGGTTACATTCATTCCATCACTTCTTGATTTATTCTGTTTCCGATATGATATGAATATACATCTTCACGGCAGCCTTGATGTATTTTTATCATGTTCTAGATATAAAGAGGTATCTATCTACATGACAACAAATATACCGATCGTGCATAAAATTTTGTATGTATTTCGGGCGTAATTTGCTTTTATGGACCTAGGCGTGTTAATAGCCCTCGCTATCGCTCGGGCTATTACTTACATGCTGCGGTCCATAAAAGCCTATTTTACGCCCTTGATACATAAATAGCTATTTTTATTAATTATTTTTCAATACTGAGTTCATTCCATCAAATTGAATTAATCTTGTTTAAGAACGCATATCCGCTCCGACATAAATTCCATAGATAATCAGTGCTCGACAGTCTTGAGGTTATGTTCTAGTCATTAATCTAATCCTATAAAATAACAAACCCTCGGGTGCTCTAACAATGCGGTAACCCCGATCCCTCAAGTGATTCGGCTCCCTCTTCTCCATTATTATGCCTAATCAACATGTCGACAATGGGATTGTGTAAGTGCAAATGATTTGTTTAATCGATTATTCGAGTTGCGTCGGTATAATTTATAGAACAAGGGAGTCGAATGAATGCGTTTGTTGGTCCGGTTACGATTAATTCTGTGTACCGAAGAGAAAGGTCCACTCAGCAAAACTTCAGAGTTAGATAACTCCAATTGGGAAATATTTTCATCTGTCTCAATAACTCCAACTAGAAAGGCAATAACTATCTATCTATATGGATTATTATATAAGGGGTTTAGGTGTACATTGGAGCTAAAACTACACTAAATGTGCATGATAAACGAAAATCTGGAAACTCCATGATTCAGATTTATTTGAAATTTCTGATTATGTTATCTACCATTATGAAGATTTATCGATGGAGGAGGGAGGTAGTCTGTGTGAAATTACATATTCAGAATATTATTATGATTTAAAAAATATCAATACAAAACTCTTAGGGTATAAAATCAACTCTAGCATTACCACTGAAAATCGCATAATTGTTGTTTAATAAACATTAACAACTGCATTACAGATCTTTATACCACAATTTTCCAAATTATTGAAACGATGAGAAAACTCTAAATCAGTAATGCGATGCATGAAACTAATATTAACTTCAATAATTTTAAAACAAACTTTATAAATTTTTGTTGGGATGCCCTTAATTCTGACTTAGTAATAGATACATTCTTTGACATACCTATGACTATTGTTGGGGACTTACGGAAAAAATCTGACATATACATCTTGTTAAGCATTCTTGGTAGCATACATTTATGAAAAATAATCCCGATCTACGCGTTGTTTTATGGAAATGAAATAATTTCAAAGAAATTCGTGATAGGGGTAGTAGGGGGTTAATTGTTGCCCGACAAAATCGAGTGACATATACATCTTGTTAAGCATTCTTGGTAACATACATTTATGAAAAAAATCCTATCCACGCGTTTTTTTATAGAAATCGAATAATTTCAAAGAAATTCGTGATAGGGGCAGTAGAGGGTTAATTTTTGCCCGAAAAAAAACAAGTGACATATGCATTTTGTTGAGAATTCTTGGTAGAGAACATGACAATTGAAAAAAACTATCATAAACAGGCTCCACGGATGAAAAACGCTATCGTTTGACAACAAAATACAAACCGTTATTAGAACTTGGAAATCCAATATATCCCCAACCTCCATGAAGTTATTACTTGGTTTATATATAAGTACGGCATATTATCATTCACATATGGTTTACCACTAAACATTCTGCACCCTATCAACAGCGTACATCCCAATATTCAATTAACCATTCAAATAGAAACTAACAACGAACTGAACTTTTTGAAAGTAAGAAAACTCGATCAAAAGCTCGAGTTTTTCTTCTACCGTGAATTACAACAACTGACCATCTCATCCCCTACAATTCCAATCACCCTTACCAACGAAAAATGTCTTCTATTGATTGCTACACTCTCAGGTTACTCAACATCCCTTCGAGAACGATGTTAAAATCCTTAAACAATTAGCGGCAAATAATGGTTTTCCCTTGATATCATTCCTAAAACAATAAATAAAATAAAATATAAGACAGATTAAAACAGCTCACCCTCCGATCTCTACCAAACTTTCCCCTCTATTCACCAATCTTTACCTTACTTAGGTCATATCTCTATTAATTATGCTGAAATTATTACTAACAAAGTCGACAATACCAAAATATCATTTGAATGTGTCAAAACCATCGGTTCTCTATTTTCTAATACCAAAGACTCTATGAGTAATCATGTGGAGACTGCCCAACTATATACATTGGAAGAACTAAGAGTCCTCTGAACCTTCGTATATGAGAACATTTAGCTAGACCTCAGGAATTTTATTTCGGTTTTCATATTAGATTAAAAAATCAGAACCTCCCACCTACATCCACTAGTAACATAGTACATTATATACCTGAAACTTTCAAAGACTGAATCTACTTGAAGATTCAGAAATTTCAATCGAAATTAAAAATTATGGTGCTAATTGCTCTAACACTCAGGTACACTTGAATTGTAATTTCAAACCCATGTTCAAACACTCCAGGGAGTCCCAAAAGGATTACCCAACTAACATTATAGGAAAATTATACCGAGCAGAAGGGTAAAATGGCTTGAAGAAGTCTGAATTTACCTACTTCTGACCAAATATTCTACCTTCAACTACTAACTCCAAAGTTATAATTCGAGTTATAAAAACCGTAACTGGGACCATCGGATCTCCTTCAAAAACCATAAACTCAATAGGCGTAGTGCATAGTATAAAATTACTTGTTATGAACTTCAAGTATACCTTCACAGCCTCATGGGTCAATAGAGTTATTTATTAGGTCAAATTTCACCTAAAGGTGACCAGCAAAATGTGTTCAAAATACTTGAACTTTCAGGGAATACTTTCTAGTAAATATTAACCTAATTATTACCTTTTGTATGTTCACATAGTCTGGGAATAAACAAGTTGGTAAACAGATCTACTATACATTGTAAATTACCTATTTTGGTACCAATTAAGTTGCCTGGGCATTTTTCGTCCTAGTTTATACCTACTGTTCCACAATGAGAGCAAGATTACTACAATATGTGTCTAATCAGACTAAATATCTACAACGAAGTCGAAGTTACCAAAAATGAATTCCTCAAAGTAACTTGGCCTATGATCAGATATTGAAGCCTGAATCGATTCGGATGAGCATGACATGATGAAATTTACTTTCCTCAAATAATTTATTTTGGAGCTGAATTTTAGAAATCTATAAATGCCAAGTAGAAATTCGAATAGACTCAATAAACCATACAAGTATACCATCAACTACCATCGATTAGCTGTCAGAATGGGAATATAATCTGAACCTACACTTCCCAAAGTCCAAAGATCAGAGCCATCATGTTACTTATGTGGTACATAAGAATATTCTACCATGTGCTCCATGTCTTTTAATGATGGCAACTATTTCAAAACATTTATCATCCATTTTTATTAATACAATATGAAAGCGAATAAGTGTTAACCATCGACGAAGGCAATACAAAACAGGCTTATGTTGGGTTATGCCGGTAATGGATGGATTGAATGAATATATATATATATATATATATATATATATATATATATATATATATATATATATATATATATATATATATATATATATATATATATATATATATATATATATATATATATATATATATATATATATATATATATATATATAATAATATATATATATATATATATATATATATATATTATATATATATATATATATATATATATATATATATATATATATATATATATATACATTCTTCATCTACGAAATTAGTTTCTGCAGTGTTAATGAAAAAAGTTGAGGAAGAACACTTAATTTTATATTTTTTTTAAATTTAAAAATATTGTATGTGATTTGATTTACTACAATTTTTTGTTAAGTTACAAAAATATATTGAAACTGAAATTACTCTAAAATAATTGAAAATGTACAAATTTTTTTTTTATTTTTACAACTCTGACTTGAAAATTGCATAATTTATTGTAATTTAACTGAAAAAATATATTTTTGTTATGAGTTTTGTAATTTTACCGAGCTGTTGGTCGGTTCCCAGTCCAAAGTTTTTAAAATTTACAGACATTGTTTGTGATTTGATTCTCTACTCAGATTTACGCATCAAACGTTGCTAACCTGTGCGTGTTGGAACTGTGTCTTTTGTTTTCTCGGCTTTCGGGACAATCGGCGTTGACACCGACTGGACAACGCTGCGATTTCGTTACTAAAAGTTACTGTTTGGTGTTACTTGAATTAGTAAAGCGTTTGGTTATTTCACAGTCCACAAAAAGCAAGCAACTTTAATTATCTTATAGTGTTTTGTGACCTCACTGGTTATTATAGCTTGGAGTTTGGTTGGGAAAAGGCCAATTAACTGAAACCACTATGGATCTGTTGCCGACGTTTCAACTTCTATAAAGTCATCCTCAGGGCACTACAATAGGGATTGTGAATATTACAGGGTGAATAGTAGATGATAGTACATGATAAATTACATGATAAAACCCAATAGAGGTATAGAGTACAAACAACTTGAGCTTAAATAGGTCAATCTTATGAAAATATTATATATAAAACTGACATTAATAAAATTATTGTAAAGTTGTAAAACAAATCATGTAGTGAAACAACAGGATAATTACAAGAAAATAGGTTCTTGTCGAATAAATGTATATTAAAAGGACATTCATATACTTGGATTCTTGTTATAATATAAATGGAAATTGTTAACATAGTCGAATGACGGAGTTTGTCTGAATGAAGGCTTCGTGAGATTGAAAGTTTTGTTTTTCCTCTGATTTCTTCGTTATTTATTGATAGGTACTGTAGGAACATAGGTGCATGGTGTGTGATTATTGTGGTGTTTTCAATTTACTTAATAGGTATGAATAGGAGTTGGGTAGAAATTGAGTATCTGTTTTCTTATTAGCATTGTTTTTGTATTTTTTTATTTTTATCATTTCTTGTATAGAAAAGGAGGTATACAAGAAATGATAAAAAAAATAAAAAAATACAATGCTAATTAGAAAACAGATACTCAATTTCTACCCAACTCCTATTCATACCTATTAAGTAAATTGAAAACACCACAATAATCACACACCATGCACGTCTATGGTTCCTACACGCACCTTATCAATAAATAACGAAAGGAATCATGAGGAAAAAACAAAAACTTTTCCAATCTCCACTGGATGCCTTCATTCAGAAGCAAACTCTCCGTCGATTTCGACATATGTTAACAATTTTCCATTTATATTATAACAAGAGGAATCCAAGTATATGTAAATGTCCTTTTTAATATACATTTTATTACGACAAGGAACCTATTTTTCTTGTAAGTATCCTGTTGTTTTACTACATGATTTGTTTTACAATAAATTTTATCAATGTCAATTTTATATATAAATATTTTCATAAGATTTGACCTATTTACGGCTCAAGTTGTTTGTACTATTGAGGTTTTCATCATGTAATTTATCATGTACTATCATCTACTATTCACCCTTGTAATATTCACAATCCCTATTGTAGTGCCCTGAGGATGACTTTATAGAAGTTGAAACGTCGAAAACAGATCCATAGTCGTTTCAGTTAATTGACCTTTTCCCAACCAAACTCCAAACTTTAATTATTATTTTTTCTCATCGTTTAAACTTGCGTTGATAAGAAATCACCTATTTGAATAGGGAGAAGTTAATATTACTTGTGAGACTATTGCTAAAGTAACTAGAAGAAGTTATTGGTCATAATCAAAGGTCATTTATTGAAAGTTAAAAGAACATGAATTGTTGGTAAGTAATTCAATAATAATTAATTTTCTATTTGATATCAGTAATTATTCATGGTACTCGCATCTGTAGTCATCTGACGATTTGTTCGCTTTATTTATCAATTTTTTATGAGAACTAAATTTTATAACGAATTTACGATGCAATATATTAAAATTACAAAACATTTTCGATAAACTTTTTTAACAAAATTACAACACCTGTTTACTGTACACATTTCTGATAGTTGTGTGGTAAAAATGCAACAAATATGTTGTAATTTTTTAAAACTAAGTTGAATTAAATTGTATTTTGAATTAACAATGCAGCACACTGAAATTAAAAAAACATTTTTAATCGAATTTGTTTAATAGAATTACAACATTTGTATTGTAATTTTACTTAACACATTCCCGATAGATGTTTAGTAAATTTCAACAAATGTTTTGTAATTTTACTAAATGGAGTTGGAATAAGTCGTGTACTGAATTTACAGAGCTGAATTTCATTATTACTATGTTGTTATGCGTTGAAACTTCCGTTTTTTTTTGTAAAATTACTATAGAAATTTTCAACAGTGTGGGTCAAATCTTGCAAGTGAATTTTGACGATTTCTAGTTATCCGAATAATTTGAATTTTGGCACGTGTTCATAATTCCGGTGACAATGCATTATAGAGTCATTGTTGGAGAAAAAAACAATATGGCGGCACCAAGATGGCGGACGAGATTCGTAATTATGGTCCGATTCGATTCAAAATTGGTATGTGGATGTTTTCGGGGTCGGAGATTATAATATTTTTGTCAAAATTCATATATTCAGGATGACAAACTAGTTTTGTTATTATGGTCCGATTCTATTCAAAATTGGTATGTGGGGGGTTTTCGGGGTCGGAAATTATGAAACTTTTGTTAAAATTCATAAATTCAAGATGGCGGCCCCAAGATGGAGGACGAGTATTGTGATTATGGTCCGATTCGATTCAAAAGTGGTATACGGGGGTTTTCCGGGTCGGAGATTATCAATTTTTCGTCGAAATTCATAAATTTAAGATGGCGGCCACAAGATGGAGAACGTGTTTTCTGATTATGATCATATTTTATACAAAATTGGTATGTGGGGGTTTTCAGGTTCGGAGATTATGAAGTTTTCGTCAAAATCTATGAATTCAAGATCGCGACTTCAGGATGGTGGACGAGTTTTGTGATTATGGTCGGATTCTATTCAAAATTGGGGTCGGAGATCATGATTTCTTTCAGCTCAGAACTTACAGAGAAGACACCTTGAATAACGATGCTCTATTAGAAATGAACAGATTGAGGCGAACTAACCAAAAGGCAAAAAATAAAATAACTAATAAGAAACCTTTTCAAAGACAAGCTTTTCGGTAAGCCGTGTACTAAAACGCATAAAATGAGCTTAAGTCATCGCTGACAGTGTTTTAATTAATTTTTGTTGAATTATTTGGTTTCAAAAAGCTTGTGGCGCGAATTGTAATAAAATTAATACTTCGACAAGTTGTTACTTACCAACCAATCATTGTTCAATGAAATTGATTGGTACCTACTTCTAGGAATACTTTGTCAAAATTAAATACTTCCACAAGTTCTTACTTACCAACCAATCACTGCCCAATCATATTAATTGGTACCTACTTCTATGAGCACTTCGCGTGACAAGCTTTTCAAAACCAAATAATTCAACAGAAACTAATTAAATCAATGTCAGCGATGACTTGAACTCATTTAATACGTTAAAGTAGACGTCTTTAATGAAAGCTTGCCTTTAAAAAGGTTTTTTATTTGTTATTTTTCACCATGTCTACTTCCCCAATACTTTTCTTGTTTTGTAATACATATGTATGTGTGTCTATGTATATATACATGTATGTATATTTATGTATCCATCAGTTACCAGTTTGATGTAATATCAGGTTGACATTATCATTATTAAAAATTTCACAAGTAACCCCTTCACCACACTTACTCACTTTACACCTGTATGCGCATTTCGATAACTGAGTAATCATCATGAGTAGGTAACCTTCACTAAATAAATGGTAATTTTTTTTTACAATGTATACCTGGTGTTTGTTGTTGGGTTATTTCATACTAATTACTGTTACTCAAGTCGCTAATGGGATCTTGATGGTTCTATGGGTATCAAAGTAAACAAGGTACAAAACATGAGCTCATTATCCTCATAACAAAATTTTCCATCAAAATCCCTTTAGCGACTTGAGGAACAGTTATTAGTATGAAATAACCCAATTACAAACACCAGGTATATATTGTTACTATTTATTCAGTGTATTTTACCTATTCATGATGATAACATAGTTATGGAAATGCGCATATAGGTGTGAAGTGAGTAAGTTTGGTGAAGGGGATACTTGTGCAATTTCTGATTCAGTGACACCACAGCGTCTAGCCAGTCTTCATTATTATGTATTAGGTTCAACATACATTCACTTATTCCTCCTGTTTAATGATAACTCGCACCCTTGCCATAAAATGAACTTTAGGAGATAATAAATCTATTATTATTATTACGATGACAAACATCTGGAGTTTTAATCAACCTAAATATTTTCATGTTGTTTGCAAATGACAGAATACTGCTGACATTGTGATAGTATTGATGAAAATTCACAAAAATTAATGATCATATGAGTCTAACAATAATATGGTGAATAAATGGTACAACATTAGACCAATTCTGCAATATTGCCCAAATAATATCACTAATAAAAAATCAGAATAGGACTGGGGCTAGGTTTTCTCCTTGCGGTCTCAAAATTATTATATTTATGACCTGCAAATAGGGAACAATCTGTAACGAAAGTCTTGAGGATTAAGTGTGGATAATAAAATCCATAGACGTCCAATTTTTCAATAATGTATATTAATTGAGCTATACACTATGGAAGAAATTGGCAAAGGCTCTAACAACGTTTTTGAAAATACTACATTGTTCGTTTTTTATTGTTTAGCACTCCAGATATTTTAAATTTCCTTTCTTATTTTGAATGAACTAAAATTCCGCAGGTTTTTGTTCGATTTTGTTCAATTTTGATCAACCGTGGGCTTTCAATTGTTGCCTATTATATCTCAGAGTTTGTCATTTCTCGAAAGATATATATTTTTTGGAATACAATTGATTAAATATTTATGGTGACATCTATAATTTGCAAAGTTGAACTGAACGAAGTATCATGGAATTCAAAAGTAGAAAGTTTCCCACACATTCATAGGTTGCCAACAATTCGTTGCATGTTCTGAATAATGCCACTCGAAAACAGCGATGATTTTGATTTAATTTTAAGAATTCATTAATTAAAAATTAAATTGACATCAGAAGTTTTTGTTGGGCATAACTATTCAGTTTAACATGACTCAGCATAGAAGTGTTGAAAATTGGCTTTTTTAAAGTTGTAATTTTTTAAATTTTATTTAAATTGGTTACTGGCCAAGTTCTGTGAAAATTAAGTTCAATATAACGATGAATGATGATCATCTTCCATAATAAAAAAATCATCATGAACTACATGGTATTCCAAGTTGGATAGTTCTATATCGAGCATACGATGATTTGTATTCGCAACAGTATTATGTTGCTTCAGGTCATAACAATTTATAAAATCTTGCAATAGTCAACATATTTCTGTTGGTGAAATTTGATGGGGGCTTTTCTCGAGCATGATAGAAAGGAGACCTCCCAGTCGAAAATACTCCCTGAACTTTTTCTCGGCGCAGTGGGTGCATATTCTCCAAATTTGGGAAAATCCTGGGGAACGGAAATACCAAGAGATTATAATTTGACATATTCCAAATTGACAATTCCATTTCGAACTTAACGAGAAACTGTTTCAAATTATGAATTGTTACAATAATGAACACGAAAACGAGTGTTAATATTACTGCGAAACAAAATCAAGGCAAGTGAAACAAGGTTATTGCTGACGATCGAAAACCTCAAAACCAGAATTCACGACTTGGATAAAGAAAATTTCTTCCTGAAAAATAAAGTTGAAATTTTCGAGAAAGGTAGTAGAGAAAACAATATTGTCATTTTTGGAATGGATATAGAGGAGGAAATTTCAGTAGAGTATATATAGAACTAAATAACCGTCTTGGGATTGATATTGCCTACACGGATATAAATAACATATACCAATTAGGAAAAAGTAAGGAAGGTCCTGTTTAAATTGAATTCATTTCCTACTTAACGAAAAAAAATGTCTTACAAAATGTTAAGAAGTTAAAAGATTCTGGTATTTCCATCGCAAACGATCTCACAAAAAAGGAACAAGAAGAATACAGAATTTTAAGAAGACACCTATCATTAAAAAGGGAGAAAGGAGAAAGGAATTGCTTCATCAGAAGAAACAAGTTGGTGGAAAATGACAATGAGTTCACAAGTGAGGAACTACTGAGAATCGAAGAAGAAGAAGTCTTACCGAAAACAAATAGTACTCCTGCCACACCGACTCAGAAATTGCTCCAACGGCCCGAAAGTCCAGAAGAACAGCCACGAACATTATTTGTGGCTTCGAGAGAAAACGCAGCAAACGAACTCAAGGAAAACCAAGAAAAAATTGAAAAAATTATGAAACTTTGTTCTAACTCGTCTTCATTACATACTGAAAAAAAAATTAAAGCAGTAGTCAAAAAAAATTATAAATGTATACTATCATTATCTTAATCATAAGTGTTTGCTAATTTTATCTTATCTATATAAAAATATTGCTTTATACTAGGTTACTATCTAATACCTTGTCATTTTATATATTATATAATCACAATGGATCAATACATTAGAGATTACGAATTTAAAACAGTCAATACAATCGAACTAGAGCAAATGTGCAGTATATCGGATCACCCTGTTGACACTTGCAATAAAAACACCATTTCTTTGGTACACCAAAATATTAGAAGTATAGCAAAAAATGTTGATGAATTGATCTATATTAAAACGAAACAGAAACAGTATTCGACTGTATCATTCTAACAGAAACATGGTTGATTCAAGATATTAATTTCTTCAGTAAAAAGGGATACGAGACTATTTACAATGAGGGAAATATCAATAAAAATTATGGTGTTGTTGTGTATATTAGGGAAAATACAAATTACATGTCGAACATTATTCGCATTGGTGAATGCAAAGCAATAGAAATTCAAATCAATACTAGTAAAAAAAATAAATTAATAATCACAGCTTTTTATAGACCCCCCTCAACGAACGTAATAACATTCTTAGATCAGCTCAAATTTTACCTGGAACAAGGAACAAGACAAAAAACATCAGATTATCATATTTTTGTCGGTGATATGAACATAAATATCAAACTTGAGGATGACGAAATTGTATCAGAATATTTGAACATAATGAATGAAAACAATTTTGAATCGATGATAAACAAAATACTAGAGTACAGGGTAAGTCTGCTTCATGTATTGATAATATTTTTTTGAAATGTAAAACCCCTGAATTCAAAGAAAAATGTAAGCCAATAATTGTACGCTCACATATCACAGATCACTATACTCAAATCATAAAAATGCCGATTGAATCAGAACCTCTTCAAACTTTAACAGAATCCTATATTGAATACACTGATTACAAGAACTTGAGGAGAGAATTATGCAAATATGATTGGCATGCATTTTACGAGATGGTAGAGATAAATATAGCTACTTCATTCTTCATTGAACTTATAGGTGAACTGACAGAAAAATATACAAAACGAATCAAAAGGAAAAAAGGGGCTAAAAAAGGAAAGATTGGGTCATAAAAGCTCTAATGAAATCAATAAACACAAAAAATCAACTATTTAAAAAATATCGGGAGAACCCCGAAGCTTACGGAGAAGAATTTAAGAATTACCGCAATCGTCTAAATCGTGTGATGGAAATTACGAAGTAAAACTATTATAGATCAAAGATTGAAAAAAACAAGAAAAGTTCGAAACACCTTCGGAACACAATAAATAGTATAGAATGTAAAAAGAAAAAAACAACCATCAAGAAATTATCACAGACAATGATGTATTGACTGATGACCTGGAAATTGCAAATGTCTTCAATAAACACTATGCGGAAGTGGGAAAAAAACTGGCCTCATCAATTGAAAAACCGATTACTGAGCCAATATTCAGAAAATCTCTGCCACATTCAATGTTTCTTTCCCCTATAGATGGGGAAGAAATATGTCAGATCATAAATTCATTGAAACCAAAGAAAGCACCAGGAATTGATTGAATTAAATCTGAAACCCTCAAAGAAATTCAAAGAGAAATCGCCAAACCCATGACATATCTTATTAACAAAATAATGAAATCTGGTGTTTTTCCCTCTTTATTTAAAATAGCTGTTATCAAACCACTTCATAAAAAAGGGAAAAAATGTGTGATTGACAACTATAATAGACCCATTTCACTAATATCCAATATCGCGATTTTTTAAAAAAAAACTCTCAAGAGCAGACTGAATGATTATACAAAGAAAAACAATTTGCTATCAGAAAAACAGTTTGGATTCATAGAAGGCAAATCTACCCAAGATGCTATAATCAGCCTAACATCCCAAATTTATAGGGCGATAGATAACGGAAAACCTTGTCTGTGTATATTTCTAGATCTCTCCAAGGCTTTCGATACTGTGAGTCATACACACCTACTCGAGACCTTGGAAGACATTGGAGTTCGAGGGACAACGTATAATCTCCTAGAAAGGTATCTATACCAGAGGAAACAATTTGTACAAATTGAAAATAAACTGAGTTCAGAAGAGATAGTTCAATTTGGTGTGCCACGAGGAACTGTCCTTGGGCCACTTTTATTCTCAATATACCTCAATAATTTACTCACCTTTAATACTACCGGAAATATAATCAGCTTCGCAGATGATACTGTGATAATATATGAGGATGAAAATAGGCATGACCTGAAAGAAAAGGTAGAGTCCGATATGTCACAGATAATTGACTGGTTTATTCATCAATTATTAACAATAAATTTTGAAAAAACTAAATTTATGACTTTTACAGCTTACAGAAATCATCTACCGAATTTCAACACCCTCGATATTCATAACAACGAATCAGTTATTGATATTTCCAGAACAGATACCATTAAATACTTAGGTGTAACAATGGATAGTCACATGACATGGGACATTCACACTGAGAATGTTACAAAAACCTTGAGGAGTATGCTGTTCAAATTCAAATATTTGAGTAAATTACTTGACACTCACCACTTAAAGATCATTTATTTCGCTCTAGTGGAATCTCGTATTAAATATGCCATATTGAGCTGGGGAGGGGTTGCTGCTACTCACTTGAAAAAGTTGGAAACGGTACAAAAACGAATTCTGAAAATTATGTATCGAAAGGAACCAACCTTCTCGAGCAATTTACTTTCTTCACAAGCGAGAATATGCGATGTAAGACAAATATTTCTTAATAACATACTTACAAATATGAACAAAAACAAATATCTATTAAATAATATCGACCATGAACATTTTACTAGGAAAAAAAAAGAATCATGTTGAAGCATCTCTGAGTAGTACAAAAATCGGACAACGTAATATATCTTACCTAATTCCAAAAATCTTCAATTTTCTGCCCATTGAACAAAAAATGAATATAATGAATATAAATTCTCGTCAAATTATCAGAAACTACGTCCTCAACTTGAATCGCGGTCTGGTTCGCTCTCTCTTTGACTAACAGGCTTTTTGAATATTCATGTTATTATTGTGTTTTTGTATAGATCAATATCGTCTGTCGATTATAATACTTCACAAATTGTTTGTTTACTATTTTTGTTTATTGTTAATTTTCCCGTAGTAATAACTAAGATAGGTTAGATGTCATAATGTTAGGAATCAATATCAATAATAACTAAGTGAGACCAATTCAAGCTATTTCACATTGTAAATAACATATGCATAAGGAATATTGTAAATTATATTGTGCAAAACCCACGCGCAACTTCAGTTTTAGTGGGAATACCACGTTTATTTACATTTCAACAATTCTAGTGTTAATTCTGTACCAATAACACTTGGTAAATAAACTTATTATTATTATTATTATAGAAGGAATTGCTTAGATAATTCATTTATGAAAGGCCAAATATTATCAGTGGAAAACTGTCAAACATGTAAACGAAGGAGAAAAGCACGGAACTTTGAGAGGAACTTACAACAATTCTCTCCGGGGGCCAGTCAGAAGTGCCGGCGATGGAGGAAGGCATTAATGACCGACGATCATTTAGTGCTGGATAAATATGAAGAAAAATCCGAAATCTAAATTAGACCAAACTAGAAAATCCTCAGAAACAACAGGTGGAGTTCCATCGGTTCAAGATATTTTGGATGATACAGAAGCAAAATTATTGTAAATGATGACCACAACGAGTATACCTGGAGATCGAAGAATAGTTAGAACCCATGATAGAGTTCGATTTAAAACAAGCAATGTGAGTATGAAACACAGCCTTTCAGTCAAAAAAAAAAATGACAGCATCTGGAAGTAACTTTCTGATCATAACTGACTCTCTACACTCAATATCAAAAATATATACCTATCATCCCTTAGGGAAACTTATTAAAGAAGAGTTGAAACTACTCAGCACGAATCAATCAGTAACTTTTCTATGGGCTCCCTCTCATACTGGGATAAGAGGAAATGACCTAGCTGACAAACACGCGAGCGAAGCCTCAGAGAATCCATCACCCACACGAGAACACTAGCAGCAGACTTGAAACCCTACTTCCATTCTAGGATAGCTGACGCATGTAACCATTATTGGCAAACGAAAATCTCAAAACTAAAGGAGATCAAACCAGCTTTTCAACTATGGTCCGACACGTCAACCAACCGCTTCCATCAAGTACTCATACTCGACTTCGTCTAGGTCACACACGCCTTACACACGAACACCCACTTACAAAGGAACCTCAACCGAGATGTTTTCTATGTGAATTGCCATCAACAATAAAACACATCTCAGTGGAGTGTCCTCGTTTCGCAGTTCAAAGACTGAATAACGGATTTCCCAGTGATTCTAGCAAAATCTTCAACAATTGCACAACAGACAATATAATTACATTCCTCCGAGAATCAAACATCCTGTTCAAAATATAACAAATTTTAATCATTGTTAATATTTTGCCGCTAATAGCCGATTTGCTGATGCGGATTTTCATTATGAAAAATAATGATAAATTTAATTGATCCTCATCATGTTTCATTGCAGAATGAAATAACTACGGAGCAAGATACCATGGAATATCGACCAAAATAGCAAGACTTGAGCTATTCTATGAAAAAACTTTTTAACGAAAAATCAAACCGACGAAATACGGAACTGAAAAATAAAAAATAAAATAAACCTTCTCAGTCTCATTAAAACTAAGCTCCTAAACTAATGTAAGTAACTAATTTTGAGTCGGCGCCAAACAAACAAGCAAATGAATTAGGTAAGGCGTAAAATGATGGCATCGAGTTGCGCGGTGACATTCTGATAATTTTTTTGAAGTAATTTAATGATGTTTGTTGATTGTTTGTTTGGCGCCGACTCAAAATTAGTTACTTACATTAGTTTACTGAGACTAAGAAGGTTTATTTTATTTTTTACTTTTCAGCTCCGTATTTCGTCGGTTTAATTTTTTTTAATTTTTATTTTTCAATTTTTTGTGGCTAAAATATACTAATTACTATCTATTTGTTTTTTGATTACTCCCAAAATACTTACTTACCCATCTTACTTCAACTATTACCAGATAAATAATATGATTATCTACTTTTACTATTTGTTGTAATATAAATTATTTTTGTTGTTCTGGTTAGTTCCTTTGATGACTTTGTATATCATTCCATCCTCTCATAGAATATAATTGTTTTGACGGATGTGGAACAGAAATAATGTCAGTAGCGATCTGTCGTTGTCAACTACGTATGTGTGTGCCAATGTTCATAAGTGAAAAATCAATTATCCCCTATTTTTCTACCCATAAGGGTATATAATCCCATTCGAAATCTAAATATAAGGGATACCCTATCTATTGAAGAAAGAATCATCCAAATCGAAGAACCCAGTACAAAGTTATGCCTGATAGAATCGGTTAACGGACCAGAATTCAGAGGGTGAGTGATCAATATCCTTCATGTTGCTACCCTCAGGGGTAGATTTCATTTTTTGAATTCAAATGGGACCACCTTCGAAGTACACCCTATCCACTGAAAAAAGAATTATCGGAATCGAACGCCTCAGAAAAAAGTCGTGTGTGGTCGGAGGACTCCCGTCAGGAACGAAGTTCCTCACGCTTTTTTTCTCTCTTTCGATACCTTTTTTTGACACTGAGCATATGATTTCACTATTGTCTCTCTGTAATGTAAATTATCGGAATCGGACGCCTCAGTAAAAAGTTATACGTGATCATACATAAAAAAAAATTATGGAAAAAAATAAATATACGGGTCGACTAGAGAACCTCCTCCTTTTTAACCGACGAAACCAAAAAGGAGGAGGTTCTCTATTCGACCCGTATATTTTATGTTTTTCCATCATATTTTTTTATGTATGATCACCCATAACTTTTCACTGAGGCGTCCGATTCCGATAATTATTTTTTCAGTGGATAAGGTGTTCTTCGACTTTGGTCCCATTCGAATTTAAAAGATGAAATCCTTCCCTAAGGGTAGCGAAATGAAGGATATTGATCACTCACCCTCTGAATTCTGGTCCGTTAACTGATTCTATCAGGCGTAACTTTGTACTGGGTACTTCGATTTGGATGAGTCTTTTTTAATAGATAGGGTATACCTCATATTTGGATTTCGAAAGGAGTTAGCCACCCTTACGGGTAGAAAAATAGGGGATGATTGATTCTTCACTAGTGAACATTGGCACACACATACGTAGTTAACAATGACAGATCGCTACTGACATTATTCTTGTTCCGTCAAAATCAGTATATTTTATGAGAGGATGGAATGATATACAAAGTAATGAAATAAACTAACCAGAACAACGAAAATAATTTATATTACAACAAATAGTAAAAGTAGATAATCATATTATTTAACTGGTAATAGTTGAATAGGTAGATTTTTGCCACAAAAAATGGAAAAATAAAAACTTTTTAAGAAAAAATTAAACCGACGAAATACGGAACTGAAAAGTAAAAAATAAAAACTTTTTAACAAAAAATTAAACCGACGAAAAAATCAACTGAAAAGCAAAAAATAAAATAAATCTTCTCAGTCTAAATGATAATTGAGCTCCCAAACTAATGTAAGTAACTGATTTTGAGTCGGTGCCAAACAAACTAGCAATTGAATTAGGTGAAGCGTAAAATGATGGCAGCGAGATGCACGGCTGCGTTTTGATGACTTCTTTCTAGATAATGATCTTCGATAATTGTTTGTTTGGCGCCGACTCAAAATCAGTTACTTACATTAGTGTAGGAGCTCAATTATCATTTAGACTAAGAAGGTTTATTTTATTTTTTGCTTTTCAGTTGATTTTCTCGTCGGTTTGATTTTTTGTTAAGAAGTTTTTATTGGTTTCGTCGGTTAAAAATAGTGTTGGATTATTAGAAACAATTAGTATGCAGTTTAACATTCAACTTTTATACCAAAAAATTGGAAATAATAGAAAACCCATTTTAGAAATGAGGAAACATTCATGAATAAGAAACTAGAAATGGAGAAATACACTGTTGTTGCAACCCCTGAAATAATGCATTTTTTTTCGTCGAATTACTTTATTTTCTTTTTTTTTGTCAGGCATTCTTTGGAATGTAGTTTCTATTGATTTCAATATATCATTGAATAAATATTGATCGGCTATCAAATCGTCGATTAACTCAATCCATTTCACATACATACCACATGAATTACAGAATAATAATTGAAAATGAATACATTCGGAATATACAGAACAATGACAATTAAAAAAGTCTTGTCAAATCTATATTCCCTGAAAATAGCGAGAGGAATATCAGGGAGTTATTTCTCTTGACAGATAAGAGAAAACAATTTCAAGAATTCATTCACGATCGATGAAAGAGAAAGGTCACTGTTTTCTCTTGGCTTTTCTACTCCCTGAAACTCGAGAATAGCCGCCCACAGTTGTGAAACATTGGTTGAATAAAGTCACACATTATTATTATATTGTTGAATTTTCTGGCGTTTCCAAAATATTTTGTGTCTGATCAATATTGGTACCAGGAATGTAGAATTCAAATATAAAAATAGGAATACAGAAGTCGATAACCTACAATTATACTATTGTAATTTTTTTTAAATTTTTTTTTATGTTCTGGTTCCCACGAAAAGGGATATCCTGTAATGTTCAGAGAACATCGTGGGAACCAAGGGAAAGAAGGTAGGAGTTGGTGTTATTCTTAAATTTCTGGAGGTTGTATGCCTCGGGGAACACCTCCCTAGGCAATGAGTTCCAAAGCCTCGCTGTTCGTTGGATGAACGAGTCTTTGGAAAGTGATGTTCTGCAGGTCTCCAAAGTGACCACGAAGGGGTGTGATGACTGAACTTGACGGCTTAATCTCGAAGAGACTGCCAAAGCAGGAACGATTGTTGATATTTCAGAAGAGCATCGCCCATGAAAATATCTATAAAATAGAGACAAATCGCCAACTTTTCTACGGTGTTCCAGACAAGTGAGCGAATTTGTAAGCGAGGCATCACCGACGAGACGAATTGCACTTTTTTGGACAGAATCCAATAGCCTCAGGATATGTTTAGGTGCCGCGCTCCAAATATGGGAACAGTATTCCAGGACAGGTCGGATCTGTGCCTTATAGATCATAAGCAGCTGAGTGGGGTGAAATAGCTCTTGGCACGAAACAAAAACCAAGTTTTTGGGATGCACTTTTGGCAATGGACCTCACGTGATTTTCCCAGGAAAGGTTATTGCTGATAGTAATACCAAGCATCGATATGGATGACTTCAGTGGTATGGTTACTCCTGACAAAGTTATGTTAGGCACAGTGAGATCGGCTTTTCTAGAGAAAAGACATGCTTGTGTTTTGTTTGCATTGAATTCTACCAAGTTATTAGATCCCCACTCGAGAATTGTTGCTAAGTCCATATTTATATTATTAACATTTCTTCCTCGTTCATTTCTGGTTTCATGGGCTGATATAGGGGCCCTGGAAGAGAAAGAGGTATGGAGGGTACTATCATCGGCAAAGCTGTGTACTGGACATGAAGTTGCTTTCAACAGGTCGTTGATGTGAAGTAGAAATAGTGTTGGTGCGAGAATAGATCCTTGCGGAACACCAGCATTTATGAGTAGAGTGTCAGATGAAACTCCATCGACCACTACATGGAGAGACCTGTTTGAGAGAAAACTAGCAAGCAGAGAACACAGCTGAGGGGGCAAGCCATAAGACGGAAGCTTGGCGAGGAGTCCCTGGTGCCAAACTCGATCGAACGCCTTGGAGATATCTAATGCCACAGCTAAAGTTTCTCCATACTTTTCAATAGATAGCTGCCATATATGTGAGACGTAAGCGAGCAGGTCACCAGTTGATCTCTGATGGCGGAAGCCATATTGCCTATCGTTGACAATTCCTGAGTCTTCCAGATATTTCATGAGCTCGATGTTGATGGCTTTTTCCATGACCTTTGAAATAATAGATAGCAGTGCGATAGGTCTGTAGTTGCTAGGTAGGGCCTTTTTGCCTTTTTTAGGGACTGGCTGTACTCTTGCAATTTTCCAATTGGACGGAAATACCCCCAAATTGTTATGGTATATAATTTCAATAGCTGCGCAGTCATATTTAATGGCTACAATTTTTCTCGTTGTTGTGTTGTGTTGCTCTTCAAATTTCTATAATGTTGTGATTGAAATGGTATTTTGCATTTCTTTTATTTTTCTTGTTAATTATCTCGGGATTCCAGGGATTCAAACAGTATTATTTTTTCTAGTTTCCCTTTCATTCAACAATTTTTTTTTTCAAATGAACCTGAAAAAGTTCTTACTACAGACTCCCAGAAATTTTTTTATTACCATGATAGATTCCAATGGTTGATCAAAAAAAAAATAGATAACTGTACCCTATTCTTTACACATTAAATTGTATTTTTATTTTATTTTATTCTATTGTATCTCATAGTATTCAACTATGGGTCTTTGTGTTTTATTGTATTTTCATTACTGTATTTTATTATATATCATGTATTTTATATTTTAGTATTTTAACTGGATCTCATCATCTATTCTTTTTTTCAGTGGAATTTATGTATCTTATCTGTTTTGTTTATATCTATCTGTACTATATTTATCTGTATTTTTTATATATTTATCTGTATTTTTTCATTTATCTTTTTTATGGGAAACAAGTGCTTGCACTTATCCCTTAGTACTTTATTCACTTCTAACATGTAGCCTTTTAGCTGTATTTATTTATCATGAATGAAGTTATATTATTATTATTATTATTCGTCTCTACAATTATTATCTCATCCAACTTGGTTTATGGTTCGAAGCTGAAATTGAGGCTTGGGCTACTCAAGGTCGTCCATTTAGTTTGATCTTTTTTTCATTTTCTGTCCTTTTTGGAACGAATTTCCTTTACGTGGCTTGCGGTAGGTATTGACTGGTTGAAATTGTCGAATAAGAAGAATTCTCTGTCTCTTTCTATTGTAAACGAGTCTGTGTGACAAGCGTCTAGCCCTTGCTCATATGATTCCGAAGGTGTACGAAACCATCCGAACCACTGTTCTGCTTGCGGGAAATTTAAAATTATACATGAGCGGTAGGATATATATATATATATATATATATATATATATATATATATATATATATAAATATGCGGATACAAGTCAGAATCAGGAATAAAATACCTTTTACTATGGAAAGAGGATATATAGGTATAGTATTGCATGATATGATGACAATTGAATGTGATGCAATAGAAAAAGTCAACTCTTAAACGGAAAAATATTGGGGAAAAAAGAAACGAAAAATGGTGGATACATGATATTGATGGCAACATGTTCTGGTACCTTGATATTTATTTATTTATTGGATCGTTTGGAACCATGGAGGGAGCATAACGCTGTTTCCTTACGTGACGAAAATATACAAATATAAACAATCTAAATCTCCATATCGAATTACATTCGTGGTTGAAGAAAACCTGGCCAATCGACTAACCGAATGAAATGTGTTTAAAATGTTAGTACTCACAGCAAACGTAGAATATAAATGAATATAAAAAAATATGGTCGTGTTGAGGATTGAACCCCCGACCTCTGGCTTGGTAGTCCCTCGTTTTACGGCAGCTCCGTTTGGTCTTTGAAATTATTCATGTATTTGTAGCACATGAGCGTTGTGGAATTGTGTTCACCATTTATATACATTACAGAGAGACAATAGTGAAATCATATGCTCAGCTTCAAAAAAGGTATCGAAAGAGAGAAAAACAGCGTGAGGAACTTTGTTCCTGACGGGAGTCCCCCGACCACAGACGACTTTTTTATTTCTTCAAACTCATTTTTTCATTTTATTAATTTGACTTATGCCACTTCTCTCTCTTTTAGTCCCATGGCTCTGTATTCTGATGTTGAAATATCGAAACAGTTTTCTCCTTCATAGAGTTAAAGTAAAAATTCTTCTTGCAACTATAACAGAATCATACCAATCGTACATTTTTCATCATTGTGAAAACCTTAGCTAGTAAAGTATCCTCTCAGAAGAGCACCTTACTAAAGGTAACTTTCATTTTGGGTAACACCTGCACAGGAATTTATTTTGCCTTTTTATTACTTGTATTCGTACTTGGGAAGTGGATTGTTTATCAAGAATCATTTTTTTATGATGAAGTGAATTCTATGAAATTTGCTTGATATTTTTAATGATCAAAACGCCATTCTTAAGATTATACTCTTGAGTACACTTCATTTATAGACAGAAGAAAATATCTAGGTGAAAAAAACATATACTTACTTACTCAATAGTGAAAGTTTTGTGTAGATACTCTTCATTTGGTTTAGAGACACAGAGATAGAGGAAAATATAAAGCGGTTAACTTTTTAACATACTTTGAACAAAGAAAAGTCATAATTAGATTTCGTTAATTTCATTAGTGCTTCTAATACTGAAAAGCTACACATATATCAATAGCTAATCTGGAGGAGTTTACAGTACTACTTGTGTTATTTTTGAAACGCCTACTTCATTAATATATTTCCATCTCAATATTCCTCGAGGAAATCTAAGCATAATATACACGTGGAACACATCAAAGTCAAAATGTTCATAGTAAAGGCCCAATATCAAACCTTGAAACAATATCAATCTACCGCAGGTTGAGCACGTGTACAAAATGACAGGAACAAAGTTTTAATCGAATATCGATCAAACATCACCAACAGCAGTTCATTTTCCTTCAAATTATACCCTACAGGGTGGAGAAGTTCTGGGCAATTACTAGTGAACTGAGACATGGAATAGTTATTGATGTGAGCAGTTCGTAAATGTTTTCTGTATAACTGGTGGAGAATTGAAAGAGTTTTTTTTTCATTGTGAGGTCAGGATAGTCGAAAAGCATGAGTCGTAGACCGTTGAAGTTTTTCCTTTTTACCAGCTTTTATTTAGTTTCATCTGTTCCGATGTCTTTCTGTGGGTTTGTAATCTAATCTTACAAGTTGAATTTGACACATTTCTAGTTTTCCAATTGATTTGAAATTTGGCAGGTTTGCATAATTCCCGTGACATGGAATTTTTGCTAGATATAAAAAAATGGCGGCTCCAATATGGCGGACAAGTTTTGTGATTACCCAAGCAGCATTATAGTGAGGAAAACTGATACTGCAACTTCGACTTGGTGGTTACCACGTAATCACCACTGAATCTACCACTATACAGTAAGAATAACTGAAATTTTATATTTGTATGATTGTAGTCACGTTATTCGCATCTATGGTAGCCACTCCACAGTTCTAAAACTTATTAGTGTCATTTGAGGTGTCTGAAACATTACTGAGCAAATCACTTTGAAGGTTTTCAAACTTAAAAGTGGAAATTAACCGTTGCGGTAACCATCCTGTGCCACTTAAATATCACTCAGAAGTCACTTTCAAGAGAGTATGATAGTTTCGGTGACGTTTTGGTAACTTCCATAAAACCTTCAATGTGGCAGGCAGTTGATTGTGATATGTGGTGATGGTTGCCACGTTCTTCCTATCTTCATAATTGATAGTCACAGTACGCATTTAAAAAGTCACTACAAATTACAATAACCTACAAAATCCCGCGCGATGATGAAAGCTAACGTAAGTTTTCTCAAATTATTTTTTTGTGGCTTACAAAAAGTTTGTTTAACCTGTAACGTGAATGATATTCATTCAAAATAAAATGGGTTATACGTTTTCAGACAATTTTTCTTGATTTTGTATAAAAAGGTTAATTTAAATAGATCAGATCTCTGACTTGTGCTTCTGCTTAATATTTTTACCTTAATTGTTCATTCTGTTTGCATAAGTGCCATCATTTTCATTACTTGTTAATCGATAATTGTTGATTGGAGCTGCATAAATCCACTATACTTGCTACATGTCCTTTTTCAACAATTAATGAACATGTACCCGCAATTTTGAGGTTATAACTTTGAAGTGGCATGTTACAATAGCCTGACGTGTTCGCCCTTTCCAAGGGTATAAGACCTATTGTAATTTTTAGGTTATAACATTGAAGTGGTGAGTCATGGGCCTGCGACGTGGGTGCCACTTTCCAGTGGTGGAAAAGTTGATAATTTAGTTCTACTGGGCACTTTATGATGGTAGGAGCCCTAGAGTGGTATATTTAAACTTTCTGACATTTTGAAGTTATATTCTCCAAAAGCCGCCATATTTACAGAAATATGCTGGAGCGCCATTATTAGAGAAATGATCGAAATATTCAATAAAGATTTATTTGTCGTCAGCACTGCATCAAACGTAGTAATTTATAACGTAAGTATTTGATTCAACTGACCAAGATTGATAATACAATGTTTGAGGGATTCAAGTACATAATTTCAGAGGCGGGTTATTTCCAAAATTATGTTTTCCTTAAATAAAGAGTATTCAGATGACGCGTGCTCACAATCGAGCTACAACACCCATATTTCACATGAAACTCTCAATCGTTTTAATATTATCCCGATCAGAAGTATTCAAATTCAATATACTTACTCGTTTGAATGTTCATATGTTATATATTCTAATAGTTGATCAAGTATTGGAAATGAATCAGGCGAAATGGAAGAATGAGGAACATTTATCATAAAAATATGTTGCTGAACAGAGATCGAGCTACATATTAGTTACACAAACGCAGTCAGTTGTTCAACGTGTCTAGTGTCGGCCACTACATATCCACGTTTTTGCCAGGTGACCACAACGGAACGTAGCAGCCACCAATAAAGTGTTCCCCATTTCTGTAGCCACCGTGGGATAGAACCGTGTATATTACGTGGCAGTGGTTGTTGTCGAACACCTCAAAGTTTTCCAGAATTGTAGCCGCTATGTTCCGTCCACTAAAAATGCTACTTGAGTATGGTTCGATTCTATTCAAAATTAGTAAGTGACGGTTTTCGGGGACAGAGATCATGAAGTTTTCATCAAAACTCCCAAATTCAAGATGGCGATTCTAATAAAAGTTGGTATGTGGGGGTTTTTGGGGTCAGAGATCATTATTTCTTTGGTCAAAATCCATGAATTCATGATGGCGGCACCAAGATGGCAACGAGTTTTGTGATTATTGCCCGATTCCATTCAAAATTGATGTGTGGGGGTTAGGGAGATTCACAGCAATCTCTGAGGGTGGTGCAAGAGTACAGGCAAGCTATCGGCATTCGGGATGGATAAATGTGCACTGGTTCATCTCCGAAGATGACGATGCGAAGATTACGGAAAGAGCGCAGCTAGTAGATGGAAGACTCCTCCACCATCTGAATGCCGGAGAGGAGTACACCTATCTAGGAGTGCAACGACGTCGCACCCAAGAGGTAATGGTGGTATAAAATGCTGTCTCCGCGGCAAGTATAAGCAGAAACTCCGATAGATCTGGCCATCAGAACTGTCGGGCATGAACAAAGTTTCTACTACCAATATGCTCGCCGTTCCGATACTCCTCTACTCTGTTGGGGTAGTGAAGTGGACACTGAAAGATCTGCATCAACTTGATGTAAAGACTCGCAAAATGATGCACCTTCCGAAATCATCCATTCCACGATTGTACCTTTTCCGATACCAGAGATGCCGAGGACTCTTGAGTTTAGAGTGACTTCACACCAGAATAGTGCTGGATGGAGCCTGTAAAGTCATCAGGAGTTTGGAGCGTGGGGTGTTCTTTACTTACTTTTCAAAGCGACATTAAGATATTTGATATCAAGCACCTCACGCTTTTTTATATAAGAGAAAGTTTTTTGGTCAATGACTTTATTTTTATTATAACATGAGGGTTTGATTATTAACATTTAGCTAACGAACATACCAATCTTCAATTTGCACCAGCCCTCTTTATCTGACAGATGCATAAATATACATTATCATTGAGAATTCTCAATTAAAACTGAACGAAATGACAGACCATTTGTAGCAAAACGCACATTGACTATATGAACACAAATATTTCTTTTAAAAATCAACATCAATATTACAGATTATAAAAAAAACATATTTATTTTGTTCCCAATGGTCCCAAAATGGATAACCTATCAATCATTCTAGGGATTCATTTACGACCACTTTCCAGTTAAACCGTGCCCATAGTGACGGAAACTGATACTGCAACTTCGACCCGATGGTTATTGACGTTTAAGTAACTTCCATCAAACCTTCAATGTGGCTGGCACTTGATTGTGATATGTGGTGATGGTTGCCACGTTCTTGCTATCTTCATAAGTGATTGCCACACTTCGCATTTAATGAAAATCACTACAAAGTAACAATCACCTTTAAAATTCACCATTAAGTAACCGTTACTCAGTAGTGACCTACTTGCTGCATGTCCTCTTTTACTGCTCCTATTGGTTTATTACTAGCTTTATTACCAAAAATGTGTGTTTGAATAATAGACAAAAAAAATTATGATTTGAGTTTTTGAGATTACTGTTCTCGGGATATCCACAAATTTTGACACAACATAATAAGCTGTCACATCACAATGATTGTGAATTAGTTATAAAACCATACATTTCTACATAAGCCAACAGCAGGAGGTAGAAACAGGCTAAATTAGGGCAAATGAAATATTATTACATACGATAGCTCGCACCACCGAGGCACTCCCCTACTGCCATCTCTGGGAGCGTTCGGGACGTTTTCAGGGACTGGTATACAGCCTAGGGTTCAAAAATACCCTCACTCTCCTCCCAAAGATCATGGTTTTGTAATATGAAAGATGTAACGTATACTTAAAATTAATATATTTGAATTTGAATTGAATTTCAATTTGGACATGTAACCGCAATTTTGAACTAATAACTTTCAATTGGTGAGTCATGGCGCCTACCGACGTGGGCGCCACTTTCAAGTGGTGGAAAAGTTAATAACTCAGTTCCACTAGCCACTTTATGATGGAAGGAACTTCCGAATGGTATATTTTCAGTTTCTGCTACTTCAAACACTCATTTTGGGTGTAAACCATTTCAAAGTTATATTATCCAGAAGCCAAGATATCAACAGAAATATACTGGGTCGCCATTGTTAGAGAAATGAAGGAACCATTTAATGAAAAATTATTCGTCATCAATGCTGAAGTAAACGTAGTAATTTAATACGTAAGTATTGATTTCATGTCAACAAGATTAATAAAATATTGTTTGAAGAATTCAAGTTTATAATTTCCGAGGCGCGTGAATATTCAGATGGCGCGTGCTCACAATCGAGTTGCAATACCCATATTTCACAGTAAACTTCAAATCGTTTCAATTTTATCCCGATCAGAAGTGTCTTAATTCGACGTACTTACGTGTTTGTATGTTATATACACTGGTACTACAGTCAAGTGTCAGAAATAAATCAGGAAAAATGGAAGAATGAGGAATATTTATTATAAAAACATGTTTTAGGACAGAGATCGAGCAACATATCAATTACACACGCGCAGTCAGTTGTTTACATATCCACGTTTTTGCCAGGAGACCACAACGTCGTTGGAATGTGACTATCTGAGATATAGGAACGTAGATCGGAACGTAGCGGCCACAAAAACCTGTTCCTTATTTTTGTAGCTGTCACGTGATAGAAGCGTATATATGACATGGCAGTGGTTGTTGTCAAACACTCCAAAGTTTTCCAGTATCGTGGCCGCTACGTTCCATCCACTAAAAATGATACTTTGGAGTGTTCAGCAGGGAGCAACATGAAAATGTAAGAGAAATATATATCAAGTCTTTTTGAAAATGTATGTTAATATAATATGATTGTTACGAAGGATGTTCTGCCATAGTATATTGGAATGATGTTGAATTACTCAAGGTAGTTAAAAACAGTTGTAATTGCACGGTTCTTCTGGAATTTTTGTCAATCATCTAGCTAAATGGGTAACTGAAAATCATAATGTACTTCCAGCTAAACGATAATACTCCCCATATATGTGGAAAAATCTCATAACTCAGTATCTCAAATACTATCTTATAGGACCCCAATTCGCACCCTACATCCCGAGACTATAACCCTCGTCAATGGGCCCTACCATTAACTTTTGATAATATTCGTTTCATCTTTTGGGAAAAAAATTGCTATTTTCGAAGAAATTCAAGAGGTTTTGCGAAAATATATTTCAGTTCGCCTTGGGTTTCCGTAAGAGAGGGTCATGGACGAATATTATCCTTGATTTGTTTTAGTGTTTTATAAACAGAAGTTTAACTAAATCGTTTTTGTATAATTGAGAAACCTCTTGAAATCCTTGTAATTTCCATTATTGTTAAAGCACTTTAGTTTTCATTCAAAATGAGAGCTCAATAAAATTTGTTTTATCGAAAAACTCAATCTGTTGTTTTATTTCTTATTATTATGGTACACACACTCTCTGACGAGAAACTAAGAATACATGTCTGTCAGGAGAGATAAAAATCTAGTCAGTGACAGTGCTATTAGGATCCAAGTTTCTCCAGTTAAAAATGATTACACTTCACTAAATGATTTTCACTAAACTGGGTTTAAAAAACCAATTCATCAATCACGATATATCACGTTAAATATTCAAGGCAGGTAGTAGCAGGTATATATGAATATACTTCGGAATATTGAGGATATTCAATCTTCAGTAAAACAAATTCAACAAAGGAGTCGATCTGGTCATCAAGCAAATATTGCGACATTTTGCATTTATTAATTTCTAAACTTTCTAGTAAGTCGAGTTTACAACCTTTCTTTTATGTTTGTAATATTTCGAAATCGTTATCAAAACAAGAGGTGAGGTGAGGAGCAGAAGTTGAATTTGTTTTTCCATCAACGAAACAGTTCCTATGTTCTGAAGATCGTTTTTTAAATGTTCTGCCTGTTTGGCCTATGCAAAAACTAGCACAAGAGCCACAAGTTAATTTATATACTCCAGATTTGTTAGATTTCTCAGTTTCTTATTTATTGTTCTTAGGCCCGTTATTTTCACCTCCGGTTATACTAGGAATAAATTAACCAATGGTTAGAATATGCTTTGTTTAACATTTATTGATAAAGCAAAAGCACATTCTAACCATTAGTTAATTTATTCCTAGTATAACCGGAGGTGAAAATACCGGGCCTCAATAAATTATTACTTACATACTTACATTATATGGGATATTGATGTTATTTTTACGCAAAAAGGTAGACATTTTTCTGTAGGATGGCCTATATATGTAATAACTTTGAAATTATGTTTTTCGATTTGGGTAGGAAACACTTCTATTATAGCTTTTTCATAAAGTTTTCTTGAAAGAATATTATCCATACGGTTTGGACTATAACCGTTATTAATAACAATGTGTTCAATTATATACATTTCTTTATAAAAATTTTCCTCTGAAAGCGGAATATTAATTGATCTATGTATCATACTGTTATATGCGGCTAATTTATATTGGTATGGATGCGTTGATGTACACAGATCCATATTGTTTCAGACAGCCAGGCGGCACTGAAAGCTCTGAGCAGCCAGAAAGTGACGTCAAAACTGGTATGGACCTGTAAAGACATTACTGGCAGAAGAAAACCGCGTCAAGCTGATTTGACTGCTAGAACATCGATGATTTGCAGCGAACGAAAAAGACGACGAACTCGCTGAAAGAGCATCAGAAAACGCAACAGGTCCAGGATAGACCTCCAGTATACTGAAGCGCACGTCACGAGCGTCAGTAGGAGACTGGATCCGGGAAAAAACACAAACAACACTCGGATAATATTCCAGGGAACATACATGGTGAAGATTACATTGAAGACCTGTGCCGAAAAAAAAAAAACAGCAGACCTGTTAACTTCAATAAGGGAAAAACGGGACTCATAACTGGACAAATGCCAGTGAAAGAGCACCTTAATGAAATGGTACTGTTCAATGGCGACCTATACCGCAGATTATACGGGAAGGAACCAGAAACAATATCACACATACTGTGCAACTGCAGAGCCTTGGATCGCAGAAGACAGTCAATTTCGGGTACCCAGAGACTATACAGCACACACCCAATGTGGGTGCTGTAAGAACAAACAAGATACAATGGACCAACAGTGTCATCGGAGGTCATATTCAGACTAGCCAACTGGGTGGAGTTTTAAATTGGTAAATCGGAGGTACAGGAGGTACATAGATCTAAGAACTCAGTGACTCAGACACTAGCGTACGGTGTCCATGAAGGATTTTCTCCACCCTCAGAAAAAAACAGATGGGCAGTCGTCTTTTCGGCACCTAGATGATGTGGAATGTTTTCGTCTACAAGCTGCGCATTCCCCCCTCATTGTTCCCTCCGAAATAAACTATGCATATTTGCATACCCCGAATTCCATATCGATATAATGCGTATATTCTTGCACTACCCTCAGGGGTGGATGTGAATCCCTCTGAACTGATGTTTGGAAACTGGATGACTTTTCGGTCTCCTATGGTGCTACAGTTGTCGCCCCAGGTTTTCCTGTGAGCAATGGATAATGGCGAAAGTGAGGTGGAGAAAGGGAGAGGGATTCCTCGTTTTTCGATACATCCTACTATTATTGTTTTTCAAACAAGAGAGCCAAATTGTGAAGTGTACTATTAGAAACAAGAGTCTATTCACAAAAATTCAATATAAATTGGAGTGGTAGACACAATAGAGAAACAACTACTTTCCTGGCAAATACCAAGCATAACATTGAATGATATCCACCTGCAAATCTATGCAAACTTCTATTGACAATGAAAATTGATTGCAAATGTTTCTTTCTGATAAAACGCATACCGGTTTCAGGAGTACGGAGTAGTCACCAGTCAGAGATTCGAAGACCCCTGGCCAATGGCCAAAGCGAGACCCAACACAAATGAAAACACCACCAAGCTTGATCGCCTGTAGGTACGCAGGAAAACGTAACTTTTAACTGGCGGTACCTAGAAACACTCAAAACTATTCACCTATCTCAAAAGGGTTCTATCTCTCTAGAAGTGGCTGCATGCCCGACAAGGCGTATACACCAAACAAAAGAGCCAAAGAG
The DNA here is from genome assembly GCA_018342105.1 of Gonioctena quinquepunctata. Lineage (NCBI taxonomy): Eukaryota > Metazoa > Arthropoda > Insecta > Coleoptera > Chrysomelidae > Gonioctena > Gonioctena quinquepunctata. The sequence continues at coordinate 93,631 of JAFIRS010002824.1, read as the reverse complement.
TGAAGTGTAATATTAGAAACAGGGGACTTAAGAGTTTCTTCACAGAAATTCAATATACATTGAAACACAAGTGGTAGACCACAAGCGAAAAACAAATACTTTCCTGCCAAATACCATCTGAAATATCCACCTGAAAATTCCATTGACAATGAAAATTGATTGCAAATGTTTCTTTCCGATTTTTTTCTTTCATTCTTTCTTCAATTATAACAGCTCACCGTCAACCAATATTGATATTAATAACGAACTACATCACGTTCAACTCACAGAAAATGAGGTAGAAAACGGATTGAAAGAGCTTGATATTAATAAAGCCGCTGGACCGGATGGATTACCGCCAATATTTTTGAAAACATGCTCTAAATCACTAGCTGAACCCCTAACTTCGATTTTCAACCAATCAATAAACAGTGAACAATTTCCCGAATACTGGAAAAACGCGTATGTAATACCAATTTTCAAAAATGAAAAAAAAAACATAAAAAGAAATTATAGGCCTATCAGTAAACTATCTGCGATTCCTAAATTATTCGAGAAATCAGTTTACAAATATATGCATTTTCTCGTGAAATCCATCATCATATCAGAACAGCATGGTTTCTTTGCAGGGCGATCATTGGAATCGAATTTAATAGAATATAGTGGATATTTATATAGTAACATGGACCACAGACTACAAGTTGACGCTATTTACACCGACTTCAGCAAGGCATTCGATAAGGTTAGCCATAATCTTCTTCTCGAGCGACTTGCTGAAGTTGGGGTACGAGGCTCACTATTGAGATGGGTGGAATCTTATATAAAGAATAGGTCCCAATCTGTAACAGTTCAAGGATTTCGTTCGGAAGAGTATATTTCCTCATCAGGTGTCCCTCAAGGATCACACCTGGGACCTTTACTTTTTATCATTTATGTAAATAACATAAAGTCGTGTTTTAAACATGCCAACTTCCTGTTATATGCAGATGATATGAAACTTTACCTAACCGTACGAAATTCAAACGATTGTCACAAGATCCAAGATGACCTTAATAGACTTAGTGAATATTAATGTCTAATTATATTTGAATTTTCAAAATGCCATTGCATCACATTCACAAGGAATATCAATCCGGTACACTTCGATTATTCTATAGGGAATGATCAAATAACCAGGGTTAGTAAGATTAGGGACCTAGGAATTATATTCGATTCCAAACTGATTTTTGATCTACATGTCGAATCAATCGCAAACTCCGCCTCAAGAATGTTAGGCTATGTAATGAGAACATGTGAACATTTCGAAAACATCAAGTCTTCAATTTGTGTTTATAATGCATTTGTGTCAGTAAGCTAAATTTCGCTAAAAAAACCGCCGGAAAATTCAGAAAAATTTGTAATATATTTGTTTAAACAAAATTTTAATTACAACGGCGACATTGAAAAGCAGAAAACATTTCAATATTATATCACTATCGAGTAGAAGAGTGATCTCTGATATTTTATTTTTACACAAAATCATCTCAAATTCCGTAGATAATGCTAATATACTGAATCAAATTCAAATCAACGTTCCCATTCGGCCACTTAGAACTAGCCACTTGTTCCGCATACCATTTCGGAGAACTAATTCGTCTCAAAACTCTCCTCTATGTAGAATTGTTCGAAATGCTAATAGCTACACTGATCAAATCGATATTTTCTCCAAATCCCACCAAAAATTATAGACCACTTTGAAACGACTCATGTATCAAAGAATTTGAATTAGTAAAAGCGAACAACTAACAAAAAACCACTTTATCTTTGTTACTTTGTCTCAATTGCTGTCTGAAATTAGTATATAAGTTTAAGTATAAGTAAAATTAAATGTAATAATGTAGGTACTTTAGTGGACTTTTGTCTGTCTGTATCTTTCATGACCATTAAATAAATAAATAAATTACAGTTCGGTGTTCCGGAACTGGGACGGCCCTCTCACTCAGAGGGGGGATTGAATACCCTTGCTTAAGGAGTATGCTCCCTTGTCCAGGGAGCACTATCCCCGATAGGCCAACACCATACGGAGGGGCAGGGGGCCACCATGGGGATCCCCTCCACCCTATATTCTATTTATTTCAGTGTGAATGTGCACCTAAACCAGAATGGTTGCGGATTGGCATGCCCCAAGCCTACCAGATGCGTTACCCAGACGACTAGGATTGCGTATGCCTTTGGCAACTTTAATTACCCATTAAATGTGGTATACAACGTTTACCCCAGAAAGTTCATCAGCAAGAAACATTTGCAATCAATTTTCATTGTCAATGGAAGTTTGCATATATTTTTAGGTGGATATCATTCAATGTTCCACGTGGTATTTGCCAGGAAAGTAGTTGTTTTTCGCTTGTGGTCTATCACTTGCTTATATTGAATTTTTGTGAAGAGACTCTGAATCCCTTGTTTCTATTATTGTTTTTATTACATTCATGGATTTTTCTATGTCCTTTGGTTTCTATGCGTGCTAATGAAAACGGCGGTTATGAAATAGAGTTACGGATACTTTTGAGAGTTTTATTGGGAGTTTTATTAGCCAGCATTGTCATAAACTAGCAATATATTGGCGCATAGCTCGATAAAATTCCGGTTTTAACGTTAATAGTGATTCAGATATTACGCCAGCCCTGCTGGGATGAGTTTTTTGTTTTGTCCCACAATTCTGATTTGATGAATGATAGGAGAATTTAAAATTTTATAGCCCGCAGTATATGATGCATGTTATTATACATCGAGGAAGTGTAATGTGTGAATAGCATTTTTCACGAATGATGAGAGAAATATGATATTTGAATTTCATAACACACATAAAAGTATAGTTTCGAATTTTAGAGACATATTTTGTATTTCGTACTCATACATGCTGTTCCGAAACATGTTACAAACTTTCGGATATATGAGGATTGACTCGTAGAGTCTGATAATCATTTACACTAGCCTGGAAGCGATGCAGAGGATTTGCTAGAAAATTAAGTAGAATTCTGCCAAAAATTAATACCGACATTGAACGTAGATGATGTTACTGCTGGCTCCATATCTAACATTAATTTTGTTGCAGGTTCTAATGATTTAGAAAATTTGAGAAGAGTTAATAATCATTTCAACAATTATATATGTCTCACAATTTTAATATAAACAACATTTTGGAAAGTAGATACTGAGAATGCTGAAAAAGTTTTTTTTTTATGGCATTCAACAATTGTTCGGATTGCACTTCGAAGTGTCATTTTCACAAAATAATTCTATATTATTTGTTTCATTTCACAATTTTGACATTTTTAATATCCGATTTTGAATGTGCAGAAATTATTAACGGACATAAAAAAATCTTGAAATCGATCGTTAATGACCCTTATTAACCTCCAATTTATATTTTAATGTATGATTGTGATATATTCAACCAAACATACACCGAAATCGACCATTAATATCATATAAATGGTCTATTTCTCCATTAATGTATAATTATGGTATAGGCAGCTAAACATACACGAATTCAAATATCATTCAAATTCCAAATCATATTACCTTTGCGCTGTCAAGTTTATGTATTTTTAAATTCAAATATGTAAGTTTCCTCCTAGTTGAAGGACATGGATATCGAAAATTTCACGTGGCCCCAGGAACGAGGTCGACGGAATTTTTTTGTAATCAACTCGTAATACCTAAACTTAAATAAATGACTCGTATATTAAAATGGCGATTACTGATCTCGAACATTAACGCGCTCGCTTCCCTCTCGCGTTAAAATATCTCGATAATTAATCGCCACCATTAATACACTAGTTGACGAAATAACTATAAATCAAGAATTATTTATGGGCCGATTTCTTTTTATGTGACTACGGTTGATGCCAATAGAAATATTATCCCAGCAATATTCGTTCCATTCATTTTAAATTAACTATATGGAATAATCGATATTAAAACAATTTTCTATTCAGAAAACAATACAATGCTAAAAATGGATTGTAATATTTACTACAACAATAAACTTACTCATCTCTATTATAAATATATTGTTGGGTTGATTGGTTTTACAATACAAGTTTTACAATATGTATGTATTAAATTTCAAATACAGGATACATTATATTTGTTACCATACGACTATATTCAACTTCACAATTCATGTATAATAGATGTTACCAAAATATATTTTTATAATTACAATTAAAAAATACTTCAATGTAACAAGCAATTATCTTCATAGTTTAGAAACAAGGTATATTTATTTTTAAAATCACGTGCTTATCAACTACCTATCTGACTATTCTAAAATACATTATATAATACATTTTTAGGCCTACTATACAAATATTTCAATCGAAATAAGAATACTTTTATAGTAGTCATTACCATGAATGGTAAAAATACATTTTTGTTGAACGTTACCATATTGTATTGCTGTCACATATAGTATCAGAAATTCTTGTAAGAATTGCCATATTTCTGGTAATATTCACCATACATTTTCCTCAGTGCGGTACACATTAATTTATTTTGGGTAAATATAAAAACTAAATACCTATTAACAAAGTTCATTCATCAATGTCATTGAGTTTTCCAATGTACTTCGAGCTTAGCACTATGCACAAGTTTCGAATTCACACATCACTAGAGTAACCCAAATGGTTTATAACAAGCTTTTATTCAGTTTCACCTGTTACGGTGTATGTGTGTCGGCAATGAAATCTTGCAAGTTGAATTTGACCCACTTCTGATCGTCCGATTGATTCGAAATTTGGCAGGTGTGTATAATTCCGGTGACAATGCATCATGGAATTCTTGTTAGGAGAAATAACAAAAGGCGGATCCAATATGGCGGTCAATTTTTGTGATTATAGTCCGATTTATTTAAAATTGGTATCAAGCGATTTTCGGGGTCGGAGATTATGATCCAAGAATTTAATATGTCGGCTCTAAAATGGCGGATGAGCTTTGTGATTATGGCCCGATTCTATTCATAATTGGTATGTGGGGGGTTTTGGGGTCGAACTTTTTTTACAAGCTTTTATTTTCATATTCACCTGTCCCGGTGTCTTTCTGTCTGTGTATCTGTCTGTAATCAAATCTTGCAAATTTAATTTGACTTACTTCTAATCGTCCGATTGATTTGAAATTTGGCAGGTGTACATAATTCCAGTGACAATGCATTATGCATTTTTTGTTAGGGAAAAAATAAAGTGGCAGTTCCCATATGGCGGACAATTTTTGTGATTATGGTCCGATTTCATTCAAAATTGGTATCTAGGGGTTTTCGGGGTCGGAGATTGTGATTGTGAATATTGAGAAATGAATTAGATAGATATTACTTTACTAGTTATTCAACATTATAAATATTAAAAAATAAAAAAATAATAAAAGAACAAAAAATTTAAAACGAGCTTTTATTGTTGGTAATAAGAACAGAACTAAAGAGTTGGAAATAAAAATCATAAAACAAAATTCAAAGACAAGCTTTTATTTATAGAAATGCACTGAAAAGGAAAAAATAATTTCTTTCATTGTTTGATCTAGGTTATTCAAAAGCTTGCCGCGGATACAAAATAGGTAATCTTGCGCGGCAATATATTGAATCTGTTACTCACAGAATAACCTAGATCAAATAATGAAATAAATTATTTTTCTTTTCAGTGTCTTTGTATAAATGAAAGCATATCTTTAAAGAAAAAAATTATAATTTTTATTCCCTTTCAGTCTTCAGACCGAGAGTTGGTTGTCGGTAACTAAGAAGTCACTTGATTTAGTCTGATTCTGGTGGGATTTTCAGGTCCCGACGATTTTACTTATTTTTCACGTATCATGGAGCACAGACCATATTTCCCAGAACTTATTTTGGAATGTTTGGGTGATGTTTGAATCATTGACAAATAGCCAATACATGACTTGGTCGATCAGGATCTTGTTATTTAATGAGATCTGAGAATGTCAATATTGTTCGTATTTCAGACCGAGTTCTCTCTTTTCTTAATGCAGGGTTTCCATTTCAACTGACATCTATCTAGGTTCGTACCAAGGTATTCAGGGCAGTTTTCATACTGTGCAGATATAATCAGGGTTGCAGGACCCATAAGTTTTTTTAAGGTGGAGTTTATGTGAACTGAATTGATTCAATTGGACATTTTTTGGTCCATTGTAGATGTAGGTTAACTGCATTTCATTCTTCTTGATTAATTCTGAAGCTTCTGTCCACACATTCTTCCTGCTTTTGAAATGATTTTGTTCAGCTTGAAGATTAACCCTTCATGAAAAACTTCACCAAAAAATGTAAATATCAAAAATTGAAAACAAAAGATGACCCATTTACATTATTCAAATCATTACCATCACCAAAAGATTATAATCAATAAGAATGTTATTGTAATTTTTTTTTGTCATCAGATATAGCTCCTTCTTGAACACTGGTATAAGTAATTGTTTTCTTTAAATAAGGTTAACGTTTTTCGGCTAATAATGAGAAAATCCTTCACCTTCATGATTGCGAATACAATATCATTGAAATTATGAATATGTTCTCCAAAAAAATTATATTTATATTTATAAACGAGTTCCTGTGTGTATGTGCAGTTCCTGTTTGACTTGATTGGAATTCTCTTTCTTAATGATTTCGCTATTTCACTACAAGTTGATTACTTGTCAATGAACTCATGACTGATGACTGTCTAGTCAAGAGCTGTTACTTGGTTGATAGCTACCGCACTTCTATATTGTTATATGATTACTATGTGAAAGTTCGGACACTTCTCATATTTCTGCACTACATGTTAATCAAATGAAAGTTTAAACACCTCTGAGCATCGTTCCGCGTCGTCTCGCGCTTTTTATATCCCTTCCTCCTTTGTTTGTAAGGCCCGCCTACATTCCTAACCTAATGGTCATTATAAATCACTCAGTTATTTGTCGCCTGTCATCAGTATTTACATTCTTGAGTAATTAGTGGTTCTTTACCGCGGGTCTAGAAGATTGTATGAAAAAAATGTTTTTTTTTTGGGTGATGCATCCGCGAGGTTTCAATGGAGTTGTCACGCATTTGGTTTATTGTTTCTTTGTTTACTATGAAATTCCTTAGATGTGCGTAACTCGGAGTGGGACGATTTGTCAATAGCTCCTCCGGGAAAAGGTGACTTTTTTATGCATTCCAGAGCTGACTGTGCCTATATATTTTTAGAGTTTCACACGTTGTGTTCATAATCCGAAGTGATTTTTATTTGGGAGTCATCGTTTATTTCTTTCTCAGAGAATTATATTTTCTGGTCATGGAGTTCATATTTTATTATTGATAACACGTTTTATCTTATGTTTGAAAGTTTTCCTGTATTTATGGGGTTATGACAGTCCTACGAAAAAAATCATCAATTGAAAAATTGGTAGTGGTGGTAATTATTCGTTTGCTTTCATTCAATGAGATTTGTTCTACAAGAACAAGGGATTTGTTGAGCGCCACGTGCCCATCGGTGGACATTTTGATTCTTAATCAGGGGACACCACTCAGTTTAGTTGATTGGACAACGTGTCCACCCTTGGTCATACTGCCTGATACATTTAAAGACCGTGTGCTCACTGGTGGATACATTCTACATTCATTTAGCGAGGGCAATATCACACCCAGTAAGAAAAACAGTTGAAAACAATAAGAAATATATTGGTCCGACTGAGTGAAAACACATATGGCCCCCCGTGAGCATGGTGACCACATGTGCAAACAAAAAATGTCCACCGGTGGGCACGTGTTAAATGGAAATCAATAAATATATATTCACAACACTCCGTTCCACCCTTCAGCCTTTTGTATTCTTCTGAAATATTATTTTTCTACAAGAAACTTGGTAAATGTGTTTTTATATAAACTTGTCAAAATGTTACACTAGAAATATTCAATTGATTCATTCTGTTCTACCTTCTTCTTGAATACGGGTATTCATGTTTGATTTCTATTGAAAAACAAGTCATGGCGGACATCAATGTGTGCGTCATTATTATAGTTATTTATGCTTTTGTTGTGTTCAGATTATTACAAATTGTCTTGGTGTTTTGCCTATGAATGTTTTATTAAAACCACACAAAATTATTCGATACATTTTTATTTTTATCTAAAGTATGTTGGATTTGAGGAAAATTTTTGAATTTCTATTCATTCAATTTGAGTTTTCTCGATTTTCAAACTTTTCACAGAAGAAAAAAAAAACAAGAATATACCGGGTGGTTCTCCAAGTTGGCTCACCCCCATAACTTTTTTGTTATTGAAGATAGACAAACGAAATTGGGGAGTTGTGTATTATAGTTTAATTCAAATTTTTCCACATAATTTCTTGCTTTGCCGTACTTCCAGTTTGACCGGAAATGTCCCCAACTTTCGATTTTTAAATGGGACGTCCTATATATTTTTACTTATTTCGATCGAGAATGACATTCAAAATCCAACAACACCTCACTTGTCGATATTTGACAAATAAAGTCATTTTTATTTCAATTTTCATTTTTCGATCTAGAATGCCATTCATCGTGTAAATCGCTTCATTCTTGATGTAACATGGGAAAAATACGACTTTGAGGCTTATGACTTCACAATCGTTTTAAGAATTATTCAAAAGTCGCAAATTAGTGCATTAAAGTGCCAAAGTTCAACTTTTTCAATTGTTGTGCGCACCACATCGATTAGCTGTTCCGCAGTGATGTTCTGGAATGCCACCCTCACTTTATACTCGAGTTAGTTCTTCACGAGTAGCTGATGATGTGTTGTACACCTGATTTTTAATTGTTCCCCAGAGAAAAAAATCTAGCGGAGTAAGATCTGGTGATCTAGAATATGAAAAAGAAATAATACATTATGAAAAATATGACAACTTAAGAATGTACCTCGGAGGCCACTGAATAGGTCCATAAGTGCCAATCCACTTTTCTGGGAAGGTGTCATTCAGATGTTCTCTTACGACTTGAGAATTGTGAGGTAGCGCTCCATCTTGTTGAAAATAGATATCAACTTGGTTATCCAGTGGCAAATCTTCAATGAAATCATTAATTTGATTTCTAAGGAACTGTAGGTATCTTTCCGCAGTAAGTTGACCGTCGAAAATTATTGGCTCCAAAAGCTTCCCTCCGATAATACCCATCCAGCAATTGAAACCAAATGCTCTTGAAAATTTCCTTCTTGCATGAGATGTAAATTTGTTTATGACCAGTACCTTTTATTATTCCGATTGAACAGACCCAAGTGAATCGAGTTTCATCTGAATAAATAATTTTAAATGAAAAACGTACATCTTCTCTGAATTTAGTCAAAAACCAGTTGCAATAAGTTAATGTTCGGTTGTGGTCATTATCGTAAAGATGTTGGTGTAGTTGGTACTTGAATGATCGATAATTATATTTGTGAAGAATTCTCCAAACGCACGAATAACTTTATCACACTCAGAAACAATTTGGCGAATTGACGCCGTACAAATCACTTCAACATAGGCCAACACGTCTACTTATTTTTCTTCACTGACGATGAAGTTATTGGCATTTTCTTCTGGTTCATTTCGCATTTTCCTTTCCGGTTATGGAAAATAATGCCGAGTGGGATGGCGACGTTTAGGGAATCTCTGAGCATAAATTCGAGCTGCATCAGTTGCATTCTTTTTTGCTTTTCCGTAAATCAGCAACATTTCAATTTTCTCGTTTCTAGTATAATTTTCCATATCAAATTATAAACTATACGCAACAAATACATTTTCAAAAGGGACAGCATATTCATTAGCCTATTTGTTTAGGTAGTCCTAGCAACAGCTCCAATTGTTTGTCACGGATAACTAGAATAAGTATACCGAATACGTATTATTTGTTATTGGGTATGATCGCTTCTTGCAATTATTCAGAAAAATAGTTCAAATAAAGTGAAAGTGTGTGGTATCAAATTATTCGTAAGGAAATGATGTTTCACATAAATTCAACGAGCCACGCCCTTTCCATTTGAAAAAACAAGTTAACTGGAAAAATTATATTTGCGACTTTTAATTCTTAAAACGACTGTGAAGTCATGAGCCTCAAAGTGATATTTTCCCCATGTTACTCGATCAAGAATGAAGCGATTTACATGACCCATAGCATTCTAGATCGAAAAATAAAAATTGGAATAAAAATATCTTTATTTGTCAAATATTGACAAGTGAAGTGTTGTTGGATTTAGAATGTCATTCTCTATTGAAATAGGTAAAAATATATTGGATGTCCCATTGAAAAATCGAGAGTTCGGGTCATTTTCGGCCAAACCGGAAGTACGGCAAAGCAAGTGAATTTGTCAAAAAATGTAAATTGAACCATAATACACAACCCCCAAATTTCGTTCTTCTATCTTCAATAATAAAAAAGTTCTAGGGGTGAGCCACCTTAGAGAATCACCCAGTATAGTATTATATTTATCGGTGTGAGGATTTGGGACTCGTGTGGCTTCTATAGCAGAAAACAGAGGAAAACAATAGATCTAATCAGGGCGAAGCCCATCTGTCACATCTACAATTACCATTACCATCACTATGATTGCTGTGGGTTGTTGTAAGGATTATTATAATTCTACTTATTTTGATTTTTTTCAATAGGCATTAATTTCGAGTATATTTTTTATGAATTAAATCTCTTCATTCTGATTTCATATTGTTACTGAAATCAGCTTGACTTTGTTGGGAATCGTGTTGTTGGCACTTTTCTGGTATTTATTTGATGATCTAATTTTTTTTTTTTTTTTATATAATTAAGGAAGCACAATTCATTGCAGGTTCCTTTGCATTCATCATTACTATCATATTTAATTTATATTTGTTTATAAGTTTGTAAATTTTTCCTGATTCTTCGTGATCCCAAGTGTTTCTTCGACTGGAATATTTGGGTATAGCTTCAAGGTGTTAAAGCCCACTAAATTGTAATTTTGTTCCTATTTTGTCAGATTCAAAGATGTTTTATATGATGATCCTATTGATTTGACAATTGGTCTTGTTGAAATGAGTGGTTTGCATTACGTGTAACTATATAAGTATGAGGGTTAACTATTTTTTGTGTAAATACTACTTCATTTCTGATGTAGAATATTTTTTTATCCTTGACCACTGTTATATTTCCTTTGTCTGCAAATGAAACCTTATGTTGGCATTTTTTAGTAAAATCAATATTGCTTCAATATCAAATGAATATGTTGTCATTCTCGCAATAATCCATTATTATTAACATTTTTGATAAAAAGGAAACTGCCGGGTTATGCAGAGCGTTATAATTTCACCCTTTTCAGGTCATATGAAGGATGCTATCGAAAACGCATGCGATAAATGTAGTGACTCTCAAAAACGCAGAATGAGAAAAGTAGGTAGAAAGTTATACTATTACAAGCCAAAATGGTGGAAGGAACTATGTAACCATTTTGACCCCGAAGGCATATACAGAACAAAATACCAAACATTCATCGAAGGAGCCTTCGCCGAATGAAAAGACTCGATCGAGTTGATATAAAATAATAAGGACTATTGATGTTTGTACAATAGAAATATGGAAATATATTCGAGTAATGATGATGTATTGTTTTAATTCATATCCCCATTGCCTTCCTTACTTCAATCATATTTAGGTATGAAAAATGTTTTCACAGATCCTGAATGCTCTATCAAACATAAGGACCCGTGAGGAATCGATCGTATCCATTATTACAAGCTCTCTTTAGTTTCACCTGTTCCGGTGAGTTTGTAATCAAATCTTGCAAGTTAAATTTGACCCACTTCTAGTTGTTCGATTAACGTGAAATTTGGCAGGTGTTTATAGTTCCCGTGAGAATGCATTATGGAATTTTTGTCAGATGGAATTTTTAACAATAAATTAAATCGACGAAATACGGAACTGAAAAGTAAAAAATAAAATAAACCTTCTTAGTCTCAATAACTAAGCTCCTAAACTAATGTAAGTAACTAATTTTGAGTCGGCGCCAAACAAACAAGCAAATGAATTATGTAAGGCGTAAAATGATGACATCGAGTTGAGCGGTGACATTCTGATAATTTTTTTGAAGTAATTTAATGATCTTCGTTGATTGTTTGGTTGGCGCCGACTCAAAATTAGTTACTCACATTAGTTTAGGAGCTTAGTTATTGAGACTTAGAAGGTTTATTGTATTTTTTACTCTTCATTTCCGTATTTCGTCGGTTTAATTTTTAGTTAAAAAGTTTTTATTTTTCAAGTTGTTTTTGGCTGAAATCTACCAATTACTAACTGCTTGTTTTTCGATTACTTCCAAAATACTTACTTACCCACCTTACTTCAACTATTACCAGTTAAATATGATTATCTACTTTTACTATTTGTTGTAATATAAAATATTTTTGTTTCTCTGGTTAGTTCATTTCATTACTTTGTATATCATTTCATCCTCTCATAGAATATATTTCTTGTGATAATGACACTAGCGATCTGTCATTGTCAACTACATATGTGTGCCAATGTTCACAAGTGAAAAATGAATTATCCCCTATTTTTCTACCCGTAAGGGTAAGGGATCCACTATGAGGTACCCTATCTGATAAAAGAAGAATCATCCAAATCGAAGATCCCAGTACAAAGTTATAGCTGATAGAATCGGTTATCGGACCAGAATTCAGAGGGTGAGTGATCAATATCCTTCATTTTGCTACCCTTAGGGCTGGATTCCATCTTTCAAATACAACTTTGAAGTACACCCTATCCACTGAAAAAATAATTATTGGAATCGGACGTCTCAGTAAAAAGTTATGCGTGATCATACATAAAAAAAATAAAAAAAAAAAATATACTCGTCGACTAGAGAACCTCCTCCTTTTGGGTTTCGTCGGTTAAAAAACTAAATAGCGACGTGTTTGGTTATTATGTCCCGATTCCATTAAAAATTGATAGGTGGTTATTTTTTGGGGTCGGAGAATATAAATTTTTGTCAGAATTCAATAGGATGACGGATTTTATGAATGATTAAAAAGAATTGAATAAAAATTATTGAAAAATATAAGACAAGCTTCAATACAAATGCACTATGAAAAAAATAATTAAGGGAATTGTTTTTTCCTATTCAGTGCATTTGTGTATAAAAGCTTGATTTGTTTGAAAATATGAACAGGATGAAAAGGAAAACATTTTCAATTAAATATTGATAAAAATATTTTTCTGTGAATTGAAAAATCCACGATAAAAATGAAGTTATTTTTTAGGAATGTCTAACAGAAAACAACTACTTCCCCGGCAAAGCCACGCTGGACAATGGAAGATAGTGACTAAAGTTTATCTTTCAGTCGCAGATGATTCCACATCTGATTTCATGAACATCCTGTTCATATTTTCAACAAACCAATGAACAGGATGTTCCTAAAATCAGATGTGGAATCATCTACGACTGAAAGATAAACTTTAGTCACTATCTACCATCGTTCAAAATAACATTTTGTGGGGTATTCATGTTGAAAAGGGAAACATTCTCAATTCAATATTCAATTGAGAATGTTTTAATTTTTTTTTTTCATTTTTATTCTTCGATCAACAATTTTCACTTTATTCTTCAGGAAGTTGGGAACGGAATGGAGGGAAAAATGAAGGTTTTGAAGCCCATTACCTGGTATTATAGATATAAGGATCGATAGCAACGTGTTGGTTGAAATCTCAACTAAAGTTGTAGAATAATTTTACCAAGCAGAGAGACAGAATGTCCGCAAGAATTTCAAATTTAATTATTTCTGATTTTTTTAAAAGTACTCTCAGTTCCATAGTTATAGTAAACGTTAGAAAAACCATGAATACCACCAACAAAGTGGATCATACTTATTCAATAGGTGAAATTTTACTTGAAGTCTCCGGAGTCCACGAACTGTCAAGGGGAATATTTTGTTTATATTGACCCAATTCTGACTTCAAATTTGTTAATATCATCAGGGAGTAAATAAGTCGGTGAAGAGGACTATTTCCCTCATCATTTTTAAGCCAATCAAATGGCCAACATTTCAAACAGAAAACCCATCTGATCAGTTTTATAGTGATGAAACGTCTTCTCGCTGTTTTATACTGATAAAACCACCAGTAGATTCGAGATAGTTTTGCGATAAAACCACACTATATCCTGTCATTATATGTTAACGTATTCAATTCATATATTATATATGATTCAATTCCTGTAAGGAAACAGAAAATGGAAAATGATTAAATAAGGGTTTTTGAGCTCACTACATACAGTGATTTCCTATTGAAATTCAAAAATACAGAGCGACTTTTTATAGCCCCCCAGTTAACTTTTGAACGGTTCGACGTAGATTAGGCGTGATTGCCCGATAGATGGCACGAGAGGGCACATCAACTTCAAATTTTTAAATAGCATGTGGGGTCGTGTGGCACATCGTTGAAAATATAGTTCAATTCTCTTTCCAACCATCTAATTGTTTTTATCATTTCGTTGATATGTTTTTCCACAATGTGCATTCGAAATGTCAACCATAGGTGCGGCATTTTATAGTTCCCCCCCTGTTAACCTTTGAACGGTTCGACGTGGAACAATGAAAAAAAAAGGTATTGAATGATATCACCGATCTTCTGTGAGTTGGTGTAACATTACCAACTTGTATGGATGGAATTTGTGTTTCTTCAAATATTTTTTACTGTCTTTGTTAATACGTCTATCATATTCGCTACAAGTGAGGTCCTTTGTTGAGGATTTACCGCCATTTCGGCAATTACCGAAACATCCGTTTCCTCCTAAATTGATTTTCGGCCAGCTCCACTGGCCCTATGAACCAGTTCCCTCAAATACATTCGAGTTATTGGATGATCAGGGAATTTTTCATTAAAAATTATCTCTGCGGCATGGTAGTTGTCACGGGCCTCACCAAAAATGTAGATTGCTTCAGTTTTCTCTTCGATAGAACGTACACGAACCATGATAATGTTTCAAATTAAAAATAATACTAGTAGAAGTAGAATGAAACTCTTCTTTAAATACAAATGCGATAATATAAAGAGCAGATAAGTAATGATATAATCATTGTTACATTAGAAATTAAACAAAAAATCCAATTTCATATGGGCATTTCTAGGTTACTGGATTATCAGTTACAAATCCGATAAATGAACCCTTTATAATATGGTCATTAAAAATAAATGAGTTGGGAATTATTTGGGTATAATCTCTTGAAAAGGCTATAAAAGGCTACTGTATAGCGAAACACGTGTCGTGGTTTTGTAAACCCAGTTTAGTGGAAATTATTCAGTGAATTGAGTGTCTTTTGTTTACTTCAATATGGATTTTCCTCAACTATCGGCCGCATCAATTCAAAAAATTGGATTACTGTATGGATTCAAAATTTCTATCTAATTAAGCTTTGAAAATCAAAAGCCACGAAGTAACATATCAACGAAATGAAAAAAAATAAAAATTGATGTTTGAAAAGAGAATTGAATTATCTTTTCAACGATTTGCCACACGACCCCCCCATGCTATTTTAAATTTTGAAGTGATGTGCTCTCCCGCGCCATCTATCGTGCAATCACAATGACTTTTATTTCAAAAAGTAGTATCGGTGATATCATACTATAACTTCTTTTTTCATTGTTCTACGTCGAACCGTTCAAAAGTTAACAGGGAGGGGGGGACTATAGAAAGCCGCACTGTATAAGTTGTCTACTTATTAGACGATAAATAATTGATAGATAGGTTGGTGGATAAAAATTTCGGCAAGAATATCCTCGTGTTTCATACTTTTCAGAACGCGATTTTTTCCGTAATCGAGTTTTAGTTTTTGAACTTATTTTTTTATATTGAGATAAACAGAAATTGTATTTTTTAAGTTAGATATAACTCCAAGTATATCACACATGCATGATTGTATTGTGATTATGGGATATCGACTCAAATTATACATCGCTATGGTGGAGAAATATGGATCGAAAACATCAATAAATATAATGTTAATCATTTACGAATTTGTTGTCCGCAATAACCATTATATTTTGTTTTATGCTTTCGGTTTTTCAATTATGTTCCATATTTTTGTCTGCCTCTTTTTTGTTGAGACTTATTTTGAAGGGCACCCTGATAAAATTCACGTATTGCTTAATGTAAATTTGTTTGTTGAATTTTTTGGAGTCATTTTTAATCATCAACGTTAGTCGTCCAGTTTCGCAATAGCAATATTTTCGTGTAGATTCAACCAAATGATGTATTCCAATAAACAACAGGTATTGTCAAAGTATTATTACTCCAGAGATAACATTCTATTGGCATGAATTGTTAATTCACCATCTCCTCCCATTATTCATGACCTGTTTACGGTACTTGATGACGATCAGCAAAAACTGCATTCATCCGACATCTTCCGATATTTTCAATCTTTGATGTTTGATATTTGGAATTAATGAAGAAAATCACTAGCCCATATCAGAAAATGACCTGAGGCAAGAAAGCAAGCAGCTATTCCGAACTTCCAACACATACACAAGAAGTACACTGGCACATTTAATAGGAAATAGCTGAGAGCGTTCTCCCGAAAGAGCAGAGTTCGCGTATCACTTTGTTGTGTCGTGTCATCCTGAGGGAATTGTAACATTTGAGTTTCCCAGTTTCGACAAAACGCTTTCCCTCAGTATGAAACCCGATTGTGGCTTTGGCGCGGTAGATTAACTAATTTTCTTCGAGCTTTTTCAGTCGTATTACTTCGGTTTATAGGCTTTTTCACTTAGGATATGGCGGGGCACTAGGAGATGGTATGGAAAATTATGAGTATGTGAGTTTTACCAGGTCTGAATATGGCTCTGGAGTTTTATAGTCTGGGAAATATATTAACGTTTTTTATGTTATTTCATCCTCCCGAAAGGAGTGAAATGGTATGTTACATTCCAAGGTGGAAGTAATCTCACCAAAAACATAAATGTGAAAAGGGGCAAATTCGATAAAAACGACGTTTGGGGATGTCAGTGTTGCCGATAAAAGAGTTGAGTTCTAAACAGGTGCCAAGTTCATAGCAGTTCCTTAAATCATAGCTATAGAAATGTACTGGGTTATTTACTATAAATTACCCACCCCTTATCATCGTTATTATTGGCTGTAGAAAAAAAATTAAATGTAAAAGTTTAGTCGACATGACTGAATTTTGATAAAATGCTACCAAAAATACAGCAGGGTGCAGGTTTCAGGGAATCTTTTTTTTAAATGAGATACCATGTATATTATTGAATTTTTGATTTTTGGAATGATATTTTTTTCCTGATTTCAAAAATATATCATATGTTACCCCTATCTTATACTGGTTTTGAGTTATTTAACGTCGAATAACTTAGTCGGACTAGTTGTTATAGTTCAACCATTTTCAATTGCAGAAGCTGTTTCTACAAGGAGCAAGTCAAAAACTCACTTCACTTACACGAGCGTATATGCTAAGTAACGGAACGAAAAATAATGTGTACTATTCGTAAACATTCTCCGTCGCTGAACGGCAGATCAAAAGAAGATCAAAATAGCCGATAGTCAACGTGGGTTTGAGTGACATCTGTCTAGTTCTACAGCAGTCTCGCCTGAGCCAATCAAAACGGACCGCAAGCCAATGATAATGCTTGTAGGCGTGTCCATACGTTGAGAGGCCGAGAAAACTAATAAATCACAAATTATATTTGTGTTTGAAGAGGTCTGAATAAATAAAAGCCAGTAGCGTCTCTGGTCTGGGATCGAAATAGGTTTTAAAATATTCTATATTTCTGTTGTGTTTTGTTGGAAAAAATGGCTTTTTTTCGACCATAGAAAAATTAAATTATGACGATCCAATTGCCTATTAATACATACTTCCTCGCTCATGGCATATTTTTTTTATTTCAACGTATTTTTGAAATATTTGCATATCTAAATGAAATTAGTTATCTCCGCCTCTGCTGTTCAAAGGATACCGGTTCAAGACTGCGAAACTTGTTTTTTATGCTTCTGCATTTGTAAATGGTTTAACTATACTGTAAATCCTATAAAAGTTGACGTTTTGAAAGTAAGCTATGAAAATGACAACTATATTATGTTTGTTTAGTGACATTTCTTGAATGGAATAATCAAAATGGTTTACAGTGAGGAAGAAAAAGTTGGAATATTTATACAACAATAGATAACAAAGATTTATATAGGAAATTTAAATAACATGATAACTCATAAGAAATGTTCAATGTGTCCACCATTATTGACATTCAGATTCTCTATTTCAAGTCTAATCATGTCTTTAATGAGTTGAATATTATTATTAATATTATTGACAATGTCTTTTAGAAATCCCCAGTAAAATGAATCCATAGGGGTCAAGTCCCGACTGTTAGGTGTCCATTCAATACTTGCATCAATTACTATCCATATTGGGAATATTCAAATGTTTTTGAACGGGTAGGACATTATGTGAGGTTGCTTCATCTTGCATCCAAATCATACTGGCAAGCTCGGTTTCCGAAAATTTGTGTAAAAGAATATTTTCTACTTCTGGGATAAGTATTTCTTGATAGACTCCTGTTATTATATAATCATAAAATATAGGGCCAACAATTTTATTTTTCATAATTCCGTGACAAACGCTAACAGTTCTTCTTCCTGTTTTATTTATTTGTTATACCAATCTTTTTCTGTTGTCCTTTTTTCCAACGACTTTCTATTTTTCCTATTGGAAACTCCTGCCGTAGAAAAGGATGACTCATCAGTCCATAATATTTTATTTGAATAATCGGGATCTTCATTCAAAATTTAAATCATCTGTTAGCAAAATTCCAGTCTTTTCCTCTTATGAATCCCTGTTAAAACTTGTACGGGTAAAATTTTATATGGTTTGTAGTTGTTCTTTTTCAAAGTACGTTAGAATTTGGAATAACGTTTACCAAATTGATCGGCTAAATTTTTTAAACTACATTCAGAATTTTCAAAAAAATAATACAAAGTTTCAAAAAACTCTACTCGCCAAATAATATCGATAGTCAATCTTTGGTAGAAATCCATTATATCTCAAAGTGGAGTGCAGGTAATGAAGAGGGAATAAATCTCGAAATCGTCTCCACAACATTTATTTACTCTAAATAATCACATATGTTTCGGTACCAGACGGAACCATCTCCAGCTAATGTCAAAACATTCTAAAAAAAGAATATATCGATAGAAACCAATGATACAAAAATATTTTTATGTTTACATGGGAAGGAAAAATTAAAAACTACAGTTGACTAATACATCAGAAGGTTATAAAAGGTAAAGTGAATCAATTACTCCATCTGAGACCAATGTAGGGCCAATGTCCACCACTTAGATTGGTAGGACAACTGTACCTCCATAGGAACGAGGCTGAACATAATATGTCACAGTACATGGAGCAAAGAACCATTATAATCAATATTACAGATAGAATTATAACAAACTATCAAATTTAGCATGATGTGTAAACATTTCATGACATTAGATGCGAAATAATAAATGAAGTTGTCAACTGTCATGAGTGCATGGAACATAGACTAAAAGACTGCAGAGTGAAGGTTAGGACACAATGATGATGCGAGTGTAAGATCAGAGCAAATCGAATAACCACACGTTGAAGTTTGTGAAGAAAATTGTGAAGGACATAGAAAATTTAGTGGATTAAACAATTTTAAACAATCAAAATTGATCTGTTCATTCAAAGAGTTGACAGAGGCATCTTTCAAAGTGTGATTTATTTCAAAGATTTCGAATAAATTCCAAAAGAGTTCCCTTGGAGCAAATGTGTAAAACTTTAAGGTCTTGGTTAATATCAAAGTGGTGTTTAGAATTCAGGATATGGTTGGTGAATGAACTTTTTGTGTTGTAGGATTCAAGATCCGTGTTTATAAATTTCTCAATGATTTTGGTATGTTCCGAAACCCTTATATGGATCCTACGGCCACTTTGACCGATGTATTGAGAATTGCAATTAGGATGAGAACAAGAGATTTTGTATACCCCTGATTTATATAAGAGTGGCTTTTGTCTTTAGTGTTTACCAATTTACCACCTATATTGTCAGTGGTGTAGAAAGAGATACAAATATTTCTTTGTAGCGGCAAAGAATATTTTGTATGTCATAGGATACTTTACCAAGGAAAGGAATAGATAAAAAGTTTATTTTAGGATGTTGTAGAGGTAATAGACTTAGGTTCAATGATTTATGTAAGTGTTTTTTATAAATTCTATGAATTATATGGGCAGGGAACCCATTGTTGTTGGCAGTTTGTTTTATTGTGTTTAGTTCTCGATTGAAATTGTCTGCGTTTAATGGTATATTAAATAATCTATGAAATAGAGAGTGAAAAGCGGCAAACTTGTGTTGATTAGGGTGTAATGATGAAAAGGGGATTATAGAATCAGTATGTGTGGGTTTGCGGTAGATGGAAAAATTAAATTTGTTGTTGTCCATATTAATTGAGAGATCCAAAAAAGGTAGTGAGTTATTGTTGCAATTTCCATGTTGAATTCAATGGCTGGATGCAAGGAGTTAAGGAAGAATAATAAAGATTCTACCTCTTGCATAGATCCATTAAATAAAACAATACAATCGTCGACATATCTGTACCAGAAAGAAATTTTGTGGAAGTGGTTGAATTCAAGTAGTTTTTTGTTCGAGATTATGGAGAAAGATTTCTGCTAGAAGGGGGGGAGATTACTACCCATAGCAGGCCGGAAGTTTGGGAGTAAAAGTTATTAACTGAAGAAAAAAATGTTTTAGGACAGTATCTAATAGGGAGCAAATATTAAGACAGTGAAAAGTGGGGATTTGTGCTTCAAACAACAAATTTCTTACTAGAAGAATACAATCCTCTGGAGGGACACTAGGGAATGAATTCACAACATTGAAGGATAACAATGTAGAATTAGGTGGAATATCAAAGTTCTTCAACCTATTAGTAAGATCAAAAGAGTTTCTTGAAGACAATGGGTTATTGAAATCAGTTAGATCTTTAATTACCTGGTTAAGCCAAGCCGCCAGTTTCGATGCTGGGGAGTTGCAGTATGCCACTACTGGTCTGATAGGGGTGCCATCTTTGTGTATTTTTGGCAACCCATAGAGAAGGGGGGTCGATGTCAGTTTGTATTTAGAGGAGTTGTAGAAAGTTATAGTATCAATGCAAATATTCAAGGTAATTTTCATATTATTAACAAATTTTTGGGTAGGGTCAACCCTTAGTTTAATGAAGCCATCAGATTCTAAAAAAAATTTGACTTTATCAATATAGATAGGCTTACCTTCGAAATTTTTGTTGTTTTGTAAAGAACAAGTATATATTTGAACTTTTTCTTCCTCACTGTAAACCATTTTGATTATTCCATTGAAAAAATGTCACTAAACAAACATAATATAGTTGTCATTTTCATAGCTTACTGAAAAAATGTTTTTATACGACTGCCTCAGAAAATGAGGTTTTGCAAACGGAAAACTCGCTCCGAAAGCGGTACTTCGCACACGTCGGGTGCAAAACACTTTGCGCACGGATATGTCATCTTTGGGCACGCATCTCTCGTTCATTGTGATTTCTTTTTGGTTCTCTCCTAACAACGTCAAAATTCTGAAATGTTTCAAGTTGGCTGAGTTCCATAGCTCTATTGTTTTGTTGATTAGATAATTCAGAAAATTGTTGTTAGAGAATCCATAATCTCACACGAGACACTGTTTTTGACGTTCATCGGCCACAATGTTGGTGAATTCTGGCTCAGATCTGCTAGCAAATGGAGGGTGGAAATCCAGAGGGCTAGGTTGATGACTCTTTGAGAAATAAAATGGAAGTTTGAAGAAAGATAGGGTCGTCAGTGTCTTCTGCTCTCATGGAACCAGAACAAGGATCGTCTGCTGGGATGCAACAGGAAAACGACGACAATGCTTTGGAGAACGGTACTGATAACGCGCCACCTAAAATATTCTCAATTACAGAAAAGAAGGTGCAGATTAATGCTTTTCCTGGCGTAATTTTGAAGAAATGCTCCAATGTTACCATGAATATTAAATACTAGTTTTGTTTCTTAGTTTTTGCAGTTTTGTTATTAAAAATGAGTTTTACAAAGAAAAATAAGATTTGTACGGTTTCTATTTGCAGTCGTATAAAAAGAATCATAAAAAACTTGTTTGAAAACCTCTTTGCACACTCGCTCGACCTGTGGACCTCTCCATCGGCTCAGTCCACCAATTTGTCTCGTTCGTGTGCAAGAAGTAGTTTTCAAACTTTGTTGTTTAATATACTACAACCTTCATAGGATAGGTAAGTATAGTAACAATTAGTCTAACTAAGTTATTCGACGTTTAACTCAAAAACGGTATAAGATAACGGTAACATATGGTATATTTTTGAAATCAGGAAAGAAAGATCATTCCAAAAATGAAATTCAATAATATACAGGGTATTCCATGAAAAAAAATATTCTCTGAAAACTGCAAGCCACTCTATTTTTGATACAATTTTATCAAAATTCAGTCATAATCACACAACTTTTACATTGAACTTTCTTTTCTATAAGCAATAATAACGTTGAAAACTTTTTAACAAAAAATTTAATCGACGAAAAAATCAACTGAAAAGCAAAAAATAAAATAAACCTTATAAGTCTAAATGATAATTGAGCTCCTAAGCTAATGTAAGTAACTGATTTTGAGTCGGCGCCAAACAAACAATTATCTATGAAAGAAGTCATCAAAACGCAGCCGTGCATCTCGCTGCCATCATTTTACGCTCCACCTAATTCAATTGCTAGTTTGTTTGGCGCCGACTCAAAATCAGTTACTTACATTAGTTTAGGAGCTCAATTATCATTTAGACTAAGAAGGTTTTTTTTTTTTTACTTTTCAGTTGATTTTTTCGTCGGTTTGATTTTTTATTAAAATTTTTTATTTTTTACTTTTCAGTTCCGTATTTCGTCGGTTTAATTTTTTGTTAAAAACTTTTTATTTTTCAATTTTGTGTGGCTGAAATCTACCAATTACTACCTACTTGTTTTTTGATTACTTCCAAAATACTTACTTACCCACCTTACTTCAACTATTCAATTGCTAGTTTGTTTGGCGCCGACTCAAAATCAGTTACTTACATTAGTTTAGGAGCTCAATTATCATTTAGACTAAGAAGGTTTTTTTTTTTTTACTTTTCAGTTGATTTTTTCGTCGGTTTGATTTTTTATTAAAATTTTTTATTTTTTACTTTTCAGTTCCGTATTTCGTCGGTTTAATTTTTTGTTAAAAACTTTTTATTTTTCAATTTTGTGTGGCTGAAATCTACCAATTACTACCCACTTGTTTTTTGATTACTTCCAAAATACTTACTTACCCACCTTACTTCAACTATTACCAGTTGAATAATATGATTATCTACTTTTACTATTTGTTGAAATATAAATTATTTTCATTGTTCTGGTTAGTTTATTCCATCACTTCGTATATCATTCCATTCTCTCATAAAATATACTGATTTTGACGGAACAAGAATAATGTCAGTAGCGATCTGTCATTGTCAACTACGTATGTGTGTGCCAATGTTCACTAGTGAAAAATCAATTATCCCCTATTTTTCTACCCGTAAGGGTGGCTAATTCCTTTCGAAATCCAAATATAAGGTATACCCTATCTATTAAAAAAAGAATCATCCAAATCGGAGAACCCAGTACAAAGTTATGCCTGATAGAATCGGTTAACGGACCAGAATTCAGAGGGTGAGTGATCAATATCCTTCATTTCGCTACCCGGATGGATTTTATTTTTCAAATTCAAATGGGACCAAATTCGAAGTACACCCTATCCACTGAAGAAAGAATTATCGGAATCGGACGCCTGAGTAAAAAGTTATGCGTGATCATGCATAAAAAAATATGATGGAAAAACACAAAATATACGGGTCGAATAGAGAACCTCCTCCTTTTTGGTTTCGTCGGTTAAAAAGGGGTCGGTAATTTATAGTGAATAACCCGGTACAACTTTCTTCAATTGATTTGAAAAAAAAAATTGTTACGTTCTTTGATATTGAATTCATGACTTTCTTTTTAGTTTTTTAGATACATATTCAGGCTTGCAGGTTATCAAAACCTCAATGGGTATTGGTTGATAGGAGTGAAGTTCTGAACTCTTCCAGGTTTTTGACCTCATGAAAGTTCAGGAAAATAGTAAAATAATGAATTACTGACAGACACACAATTGAACAGAATGATAAGGAGTAAATCGAAACAATTCAAGATATGAATCAATACGTAAGGATATAAGCAAAATACAGTTAAAAAAAGGTGATAAATAAATAAATATGAATATTATACGTATATCAGGAGAAACTACCCTATGACTTAGAGCCCGGTTGGCCAAGGATTTTTCTGGGAGCTTCCTTTTATTCCTGCTCTCTCCATGAACGGGAAATAAATTTGTGCTAATTAGTGTGCGTTATTACCAATGATCAACTGATTTCTCCTTATGCTGCCTTTTATACCGTTACTTTTGGCAGCATTGAGATAACTCCTAAAGGTTTTATGGACTATCTGATCCTCCAGGCTTAAATCGTTTCCAACAAAAATATTCTTGTTTTTCCGTGTACATTTTTTATTGTTATTTGATTTTATTTCTAAATAAAAAAAAATTAACAAAAAATTGAACCGACGAAAAAATCAACTGAAAAGCAAAAAATAGAATAAACCTTTTTAGTCTTAATGATAATTGAGCTCCCAAACTAATGTGGGTAACTAATTTTGATTCGGCGCCAAACAAACAATTATCGCAGATCATTATATTACTTTGAAGAAGTAATCAAAACGCCGCTATGCATCTCCCTGCCATCATTCTACGCTTTACCTGATTCAATTGCTAGTTTGTTTGGCGCCGACTCAAAATTAGTTACTTCCATTAGTTTAGGAGCTCAATTATCATTAGGACTAAAAAGGTTTATTTCATTTTTTGCTTTTCAGTTGATTTTTGCGTCTTTTTTTTTTTAATATTTAGTTTATATTTTTCAATTTTTTGTAGCTGAAATCTACTTAGATTTTTTATTACTTCCAAAATACTTACTTACCTAGCTTACTTCAACTATTAACTGTTAAATATTATGATTATCTACTTTAACTATTCATTGTTATATAATATAAATTATTTTTGAAAGTTCTGGTTAGTTGATTCCATCACTTTGTATATAATTCCATCCTGTCATAGAATGTAATTATTGTGACGGATGTAGGAGGATCTGTCAATGTCAACTACATATGTGTGCCAATGTTCACAAGTGAAAAATCAATCATTCCCTATTTTCCTACCCAAAAGGGTGGATCATTCCATCCCAAATTAGAATCTAATAAAAAAATAATCATCCGAATCGGAAAACTCACTACAAAGTTATGCCTGATAGAATCGGTTAACGGACCGAAATTCAGAGGGTGAACGATCAATATCCCCTATTCTGCTACCCTTAGGGATGGATTCTTTTGTTCAAATCGAAATGGGACCAACTTTGAAGATTACCCTATCCAATGAAGAAAGAATCATCGTAATCGGATTCTTCTGTAAAAAGTTATGCGTGGTCATACATGAGAAAAAATAAAAAAATATACACGGCGACTAGAGAACCTCCTCCTTTTTTAACCGACGAAACCAAAAACGAGGAGGTTCTGTAGTCGACGCTTATATTTATTTTTTCTAATTTTTTTCATGTATGATTACGTATAACTTTTTACTGAGACGTCCGATTCCGATAATTCTTTTTTCAGTGGATAGGGTGTACTTCGAAGTTGGTTCCATTTGAATTCAAACGATGAAATCCATCCCTAAGGGTAGCAAAATTGAGGATATTGATCACTCACCCTCTGAATTCTGGTCCGTTAACCGATTCTATCAGGCATAAGGTTGTACTGGGTTCTTCGATTTGGATGATTCTTTTTTTAATAGATTGGATTTCGAATGAAATTATCCACCCCTACGGGTGGAAAAATAGGGGATAATTGATTTTTCACTTGTGAACATTGGCACACACATACGTAGTTGACAATGATAGATCCCTACTGACATTATTTTTGTTCCACATCCATCAAAATCATTTTATTCCATGAGAGGATGGAATGATATACAAAGTAATGAAATGAACTAACCAGAACAACAAAAATAATTTATAATACAACAAAAAGTAAAAGCAGATAATCATGTTGAGAAGGGAAACATTCTCAATTGAATATTGATAGAAATATTTTTCTGTGAATTGAAAAATCCACGATTAAAATGAAGTTATTTTTTTGTGAATGTCCAACAGAAAACAACTACTTCCCCGGCTAAAGCCACGCTGGACATTGAACTACATCTGATAGATATTCTGAAAAGGCCCTAACTCAAAAGAAAAAATCTGAAATTGAAAATTTGCATTTTCATTCAGATAGTTATTGGATTTTATATCCCAGTCCCAATTAAGAACTCATAAAGATGAATGAGGCAAAGAAAAATGTTTTCCAAAAGAGAGAACTCACCAGAAATCATTCGTCACATTGACGCAAGTTACATTCACCTTTTCCACGAACACTATGGGAATAGCCAAGTCACCATTTTCGCAACTCAGCATTTCCATGGGAAGCTTGCAGAGTCGACATTTTTCCAAGAACTTCATATCATCATTTTACTTGCTAGACATGATCTTCTCTCATTATTGTAGTTAGTCTAGATTTGATTCTTGAATTGTTCACATCTAAATATTTTTGTAAATGTATTTGAATAAAAGTTTTTTTTAAAGTTAATTCCGGCTCGAGTTATATAATTGGCGCAGTCGGTAGGATTGTTACGAGAATCCAACGCGGATAACTTTTCTATTTTAATAGTTAAGTAACAATCGTGAAAAGTTCCTACGGTTCGATTGAAGAAAACGTATGTTCCCTGGAGACGAAGCCGGAATACCAACAATTCATCAGAAACCAGGCCAGTACCAGATGCCGAAAAGGATCGTACTGTAAGTCATTTTTGATTTTCATGTCAGACTCCTCTAGTTTCTCTCCATCCTTTAGTGAACGTGAAGTAAACTCAGAGCTAGATATAAATTCTTGACAATATTTTAAGCAATTTTTATGAAAAAGTACAATTTCAAATCCAATTGGAATAAATAATATCGAAAAAATCATGCCAGCAGTTCCGAATTTCACAAAGGTCCATGCTGAGACCATTCCAGAGTTTGACGGCAATGTTAATGAACTAAATTTTTTCCTCGAAAGCGTGAACAGCATTGTTACGCACTTTTAATAATGAAAATTCAGGAGATTATCAAAATGTAATAATATTCAGAACAATCATTAGCAAACTGAAAGGTCCAGCACGAGAAGTTGTGAATATAAGTTGTGTTAATAATATCGATGAAATTAAAATGAACTTATTCGTAACTTCAGTGATCCGAGAAATGAAAACTGTCTGTCTTTGGATTTAAACAATTCGAGACAATTACCGAACGAAACTCCATACCAATTCCATGACAAAGTGAGGAAATTGCTAAATACAATTTCAAATTATCTTGCTATTCACGAACCTGATATAAATATTAGGAAATTCAAACAGGGCATGTATAACCAACAGGCCCTTGAAGTATTTTTAGCGGGGCTAAGAAACCCCATAGGTGTAATGGTTAGAACTAAAGAACCTAAAACTATGCTAGAAGCAATCAATTTCATAAGGAAAGAAGACAATATAAAATATTTACAAGATTCTTTTTCTTCGAATCAATCCAATTCACATTCCAATGTACAAGTGAGGAAACAATCTCACCCAATACATCAAAATCAAAGCTTTCCTAGGCCATTTCAAACCAATCAACAAAGAACATTTCAAAATTTCAACACCCAATACAAAACCCTCGATTTTCCAATACCCTCAGCAAAATTTCTCATCTCAATATAAACCTTCTTTCCCGACGGGACCAATCAATGTCCAGCCGAGGCCAAATTTCATTCAAAGATTCCAAGTAACCAACAAGTTTTGGCCCACCAAAAAATGTTTGGAAACCCAATCCAAACTCAAATCCGAATCAATACAAATCTTCCCCGATGAGTACTACCACTAGACAATTCAGTGCAAATCAACCCATAACCCAAAATCGAAAATGGGTTTCCGAAGAACTATACAATACCGAATATCTTGATGTTTCCAACCCTGACGAAGAATGTCCCTCAGAATCCCCATATGATTATTCAGAGCAGCCCTCTGATGAAAATTTGGAATTCGTTGAATATGTATCTAATGAAAATCGCGAGCATTTTTGAGTGGCCTCCCCCACAGGACACACAAATAACATGATCGAATTCCACAACTTGTTTGACAAAGGACAACTACCGTACATCAATATCAAAATCCACCCTAAAATTGCTCATCGATACGGGAGCTACTGAATCATTTTTAGATCCCGAAATAATTGAAAAATATTTTGCAAAATATAAAATTCGTGATCCTTTTGTCGTTTCAACCTCCTTCGCTTCTTCAAAGCATGAATTTTCAGTAACCATACCTAGTTTTGAGGAATTTAACGAAGATAAAATTATGAAATTCTACGCATATAAATTTCACAATGTTTTTGATGGACTTATAGGAATCGATCTCATCCAATCACTAAACGTACAATTAGACTTCTCAAATTCAAGATTTATCACGCCTAATTCAGAATTGATTTTCAAATATTTGCAAAATTTCAATGAAACATTTTCATCACAAAACCCCCTTCATCAGATAATCAAACCAACAAAGACCAAGAATTCGACACAGAATCAATAGATCTAAAAATTGACGAAAATCCAGATCTCAATGACGCTGATTTACGAATTGACGATAATAACCCTGAAAATAGAGACGAAGATGAAAACGAGACTGTACATACCAGTTACGAAAATCCGACTCTCGTAATTCCAATATCAGAAACTCGTATCAATTATTTTCAAAATCAGTTGTTTCTGAAAATAGTTTTCATTCCCAGAGTTACCAAAAAATAAAACGGCTAGTTGAAAACAAAATAAGAACTTCAATTCAAATATCCGAAGACAACTTCGAACACGATAATATACAGACATTCAAAGAATTTACCACCACAAACAAAACATTTGCAATAAATTTGGATAAACAAGCTTCCATTCCAAAATTGTGTAAAATACTGAGTGACACATTCAAAAACTCTGCCTTCAAACTCATTATTTGTAATAATGTAGTTGAAGATTTCAAATCCACAGAACAAGTCGAAATGGTAAAATTGTGCCACGAAGGTAAAATTAATCATCGTGGTATCAACGAAACTAGACAGGAACCACTGACCTACGAACCGAAAAAACAAATTTATCACAAGACTAGGGCGCGAATTAAAATAAGCCCCCGATTTAGAACTCATCTTGTACATAAAAATGAAGAAATAACAGTGAAATTAATAAACCCTCAAATGAAACTCTACGAACCTATCATAAAAATAATCTCAGAAGACCCCTTCTTAATCAGGATAAAATCACTTTACAGACTTCTTCTCGCCCTGGCGGCAGTCAACGAAGCTCAAGAAATTAAAGTCACCAGCCTCTCCTCAAATCCTGGCATCTTACCCTACAAATTGGGAAATGCAAAATTACGAAATTTCTTTCATACGTTTATTCATTTCTATGATCTAGAACCCATAGAGAAAGAATTTCGTAAAATTAGTGAACAATGGAACAATGTCAAATCTTTAATTCAGAGTAGAAATAGCTTTATATGGAAGAATTGAAAAATTTCAATAATGATATTTCTTTCCAGTTGACTCTTGCAGAACAAAAACTTAGTTTTTTGAACCCAAACAGAAGATCAAAAAGGGGTATATTCAATGGAATTGGTACAGTTTTCAAAACAATTTCTGGTAATTTAGATGCCGAAGACGGCAAAAGATATGATGACGTAATCAATACTTTAAAATCAAATCAAAACAATATTGCAACCACCCTCAACAGGCAGATTTCATTGACAACAAAAATCATTGATGATTACAATACCTCTCTCTCGCTAATTAAGCAAAATGAAGAAATGATAACATCCAAAATAATCGAACTCGATGCTGAACTTGAAAAACTTAAATTTGACTTTAACGGTTACATTACAGCAAAACCTCTTTGGATCAAATAAATGCAATTTTGAACATTCTATTAGGGATACTATCAAACTTAGAAAATGCTATAACCTTCGCGAGAATCAATACTGTTCATAATAGCATATTAAAAATCGAAGATCTTCAATTCATCATTCAAATACTTCTTAAACATCATTCACCTGAAGAACTATTATTTGGAAACGATAACTCTAGCATCCATGAATACTATGAAATTTTGGAAGTAGAATCATATCATTCTAACAGTCGAATAGTCTTTATCGTTCATTTCCCAGTAATGTTCCCAGAAACCTATTCATACTACCACCTATACTCTGTACCAACCGAGAACAAAACCATCCTTATTCCCTCCAAACCTTATCTGGCAATGGAAAGCAATTTTTATCAGTACGAAGACACCCCATGCCAAAATACACACCCAGCCTTATCTGGCAATGGAAAGCAATTTTTATCAGTACGAAGAACGAAGAGCCGAACACCTGCGAGCCCGTCCCAGTAACAATCGAACATGAAATCGTCGAACAGATCAATGCTGCCCATTACATCGTGATATTTCCTGAACCCACCAAAGTGAAATTCAACTGCCAAAAGAGCGACCTTGCCACCCTCAGAGGTCCTCATTTCATCGAAGTACCCATTGGTTGCAGCTTCCAGACCCCAAGGAGTATTTATTCCAACAACGAAGAAACAATAACCGGACAACCCTTACTATTGCCAGCAGTAAAAACTTCCAAAGTCATCCAAAAACATCAACACGAACTGGCCATCCACAACATACCTCTAGATCAAGTGCATCGACTCCAGAGGGACCAACAAGAAATCCACCGAATCACCCTGAAAACTTCCACAGGGACTCCAGCTTACCTTTGGACGGCCCCAATATACATCCTATTAGTCGCATTATCAATTATCCTACTGGGTCACTTCCTGAAGACCAAATATTGGAGAGGGAGCCAAACAAGCCAACCCACCATGAAAAAGTCGTCCACGAGGAATTCCCAAAACTTACATCCATTTCCAAGGGCCACCGATGAAGACGAATGAACCGATCCACCCCATATATGGATCTTTCTGAGAAGGGAGGAGTTACATTCACCTTTTCCACGAACACTATGGGAATAGCCAAGTCACCATTTTCGCAACTCAGCATTTCCATGGGAAGCTTGCAGAGTCGACATTTTTCCAAGAACTTCATATCATCATTTTACTTGCTAGACATGATCTTCTCTCATTATTGTAGTTAGTCTAGATTTGATTCTTGAATTGTTCACATCTAAATATTTTTGTAAATGTATTTGAATAAAAGTTTTTTTTAAAGTTAATTCCGGCTCGAGTTATATAATTCGCAGGAGAGACATCGCAATACATTTTTATCAACGAAAATCTATTTCACGCTTCCACGATCATCAGGAAGACCGGAAGAAATGGGAAACACATTTTCAAGAAGCAATCTCACTTTTTCCATCTTTGCAAAGTGAGATTGCTTCTTGAAAATGTGTTTCCCATTTCTTCCGGTCTTCCTGATGATCGTGAGCGAAATAATTTCGTCGACAAAAATGTATTGAAGACCTAGTGAATGCGATGTCTCTCCTGCGTCAATGTTACGAATTATTTCTGGTGAGTACTCTCTTTTGGAAAACATTTTTCTTTGCCTCATTCATCTTTATGAGTTCTCAATTATGACTGGAATATAAAATTAAATAACTATCTGAATGAAAATACAAATTTTCAATTTCAGATTTTTTTTTTCGAGTTAGGGCCATTTCAGAATATCTATCAGATGTAGTTCAATGTCCAGCGTGGCTTTACCCGGGAAAGTCGTTGTTTTCTGTTAGACATTCACAAAAAATAACTTCATTTCAATCGTGGATTTTTCAATTCACAGAAAAATCTTTCTATCAATATTCAATTGAGAATGTTTCCCTTTTCAACATGAATACCCCACAAGAGGTTATCTTGACGATGGAAGATAGTGACTAGAGTTTATCTTTCAGTCGCAGATGATTCCACATCTGATTTTATGAACATCCTGTTTATATTTTCAACAAATCAATCTAGATAATCATATTATTTAACTGGTAATAGTTGAAGTAAGGTGGGTAGTAAGTATTTTGGAAGTAATAAAAAACAAGTAGGAAGTAAAGATGATTCCACATCTGATTTTATGAACATCCTGTTTAATTTTCAACAAAAAAACCGACGAAATACGGAACTGAAAAGTAAAAAATAAAATAAATCTCCTTAGTCTCAATAACTAAGCTCCTTAACTAATGTAAGTAACTAATTTTGAGTCGGCGCCAAACGAACAATCAACGAAGATCATTAAATTACTTCAAAAAAATCATCAGAATGTCACCGCGCAACACGATGCCATCATTTTACGCCTTACCTAATTCATTTGCTTGTTTGTTTGGCGCCGACTTAAAATTAGTTACTTACATTAGTTCAGGAGCTTAGTAATCGAGACTAAAAGGGTTTAATTTTATTTTTTACTTTTCAGTTCCGTATTTTGTCGGTTTAATTTTTTGTTAAAAAGTTTCTGTTTCGTCGGTTAAAAAAGCTCAATTTTTAGAACTCTCCTATTGCTCTTATTGAAAAATTACGACTTTTAATTTGAGGGGTACGTCAAGAGCTTCACTAGGAAGAGAAAGAGCTTCTAATTTATCTTCGAGTTCGATACTAGATACGAAAATATTATTTCGGCGAAGTTTGTGGGATCTCTTTTTTCAAGTTAGAGTTTGCCACCTCGAGCAAAGATATTCTGGTGTTTGTACCCTGCAGTTCTAATTGGATATCAAAAAGTTTTTCTTGAGTTTATTCAAATATTTTGTCCAAATTCTCAAAATTCACATTGAGGATATGAGCCAAAGAGAGTTCCTGAGGTTCAGAAGTTGTGGGTGGCATTTTTTGTTATAAGTATTGTTCAAGAGCTATGCACCCGTACTGATGTAAATGAGATTAATGACGATGGCTTTCTTGTCAGAGTTTTTCTGGCGAGCTGGAATACTTGATAGTTTTTTCTCAGGTAGATATCAAACAATAAAATGTAATCGTAACAATAGCAAATTGCCAATAAAGTAGACGTTGATGCTCACCCTTGTTACAGCGGGAATATCACATATAGATAAACAATAAAGTATGCAGGAGCATTCACTCACTTCATTTAACATCGTTGAAATCAAGCCAAGAACTTTGAAAACATCTTGTCGATTCAAGCAATGAGAAAATATTCGTGATTATAATACCGGGTGTCAACGAATCTATTAGACAAGTCATAAATTCTAGAATATTAGGTGTATCAAAATAAGATTTGGTAAAGGTGGTATCGGTGAAGAGGAAAGTTTTCGCATATTTTTTACTCTCCGGTCACTTCCGGTTTCACCGGAAATGGCTCCGGTTTTGAATTTTAAAATGGAACACCCTGTATGTTGTAACATTTTTGGATTTCTGAGACAATTCTGGATCAGAATGTGACATGTTGAAGAGTTTTTAGGTCTTCTTAATTTTTTTAGAGTCACTTTTAATATTGCATCTAGGTAGCCATGATCGGATGTAAACTATTCTGAGCCATGATGCATACATTTTTGCAGTTATTTTCATCTTTGGAAAACAAAACACTCACTTGTAATGACAGTGGCATTAGCCTCATGAGCAGACAGTAAAAGTTTCTTGATTTTAGGTTAAATTTAAGTTCAATTTTTCTTCGAAATAATGTATACTCACAGTGAAAAAGTGGATATATTATTAATATTTGGAGAATGTCATAGAAATTCAAGGAATGGTGCTGAGTTGTATGCTCAGAGGTATCCCAATCGGCAACATCCAGCCCATCAGTATTTTCCGTATGTTGAGAATCGTTTTAGGCAAGAAGGAAATCGAGAGGCGGAACAGAGGTTTATCATAAATGAAGAGACTGGGATTAACGTTCTTGCTATGGTTGAGGTTGATGAAACGGTTTCTTTAAGATAAATTAGTCAAAAAATGCAGATAAGTCACGAATCAGCAAGAAAAATACTGGAAAGGCATGGATATCGAGCAATTAAATATCAGTTACTTCAACATTTGTATGCTGACGATGGCGGTAGACGGGTAGTCTTTTGCGATTGGCTGCTCCAAAATCATAGTTATTCCAAATTTTATCAACTTTATTCTATTTTCCGACCA
Source organism: Gonioctena quinquepunctata (assembly GCA_018342105.1). Lineage (NCBI taxonomy): Eukaryota > Metazoa > Arthropoda > Insecta > Coleoptera > Chrysomelidae > Gonioctena > Gonioctena quinquepunctata. The sequence goes on along the minus strand of JAFIRS010002824.1, from coordinate 59,392 downwards.
ATCACGATTTACGAATAATGGTATGTTCAATAAGCAAAGTGAAGGGCCCAACAAAATCAACATGCAATGGGAGGGGGCAATTTTCAAGAAAGGTTTGGTATCAATGTCTGGGCTGGTATCGTTGGAAACAGAATAATCAGGCCAAAAGGTCAGTTAAAAGGGGTTAGGTACTTAGGTTTTCTTCAAAATCAAATCGGGAATCATCTTAATAATCAATCATTAGCAATTTTACGGCGAATTTACTTCCAACAAGATGGAGCACCCCCTCACAATACCAGATAAGATCTTAATTACTTAATAGAGCATTTCAATAATTAAGCTATTGAAACCAATGGTCCAGTACTGTGGCCTGCCCGCTCACCGGATCTCACTGTGCTCGATTTATTTATTTGGGGATATGTTGAGGAAAAGGTTTACTATGAAACAGCCCCAGCCACTCTTGAAATCTTAGAATTCAACGGGCATTTAGAAGTATAACCCTCAAATGTTACGAAACGTTTTGAGAGAATGAATTGAACGAGCTGAAATGTGCCTTGAACAAGGAGAAATGCACTTTGAAAATTTGCTACAGTAAAAGTAAATAAATTATCATCTATGGAACACTTGACTAAAGTAAATAAATTACTATCCACTATTTTCCTTAGAAATATTGAATTTATGTTCTTATTTCTAATCCAATCGAAAATAAATTAGTTTCGTTAGATTTGACAAAAAATCGTCTTTTCGAAAAGTGCTTGTCACAAAATGGTGGCCATTTGAAAAATAATGTTAGACACGAATATGCAATTTTGCCAACTTGTCTTATTCCTATCTATCATACTGTAGTCACTAAAACTTTGAGACTGTAATTTTCTGAGACATCACCTGAGGTCCTCAGATTAGTTTACGTCCGATCATGGCCACCTAAATGCAATATTAAAAGTGACTCTAAAAAATAAAGTAGGCGTAAAAACTTTTCAAAATGGCACATTTTGATCCAGAATTGTCTCAGAAATTAAAAAATGTTACAATATACAGGGTGTTCCATTTAAAAATTCCAAATCGGAGCCATTTCCGCTGAAACCGAAAGTGACCGAAAAGTGAAAAATATGCGAAAACTCTCCTCTTCACATACCATTTACCTATTACCAAATCTCATTTTGATACACCTAATATTCTAGAAGTTATGACTTGTCTAGTAGATTCGTTGACACCCTGTATAGTCAACGAAACTATGGAAATGATGGATATAAACGGTTTTGTGAAGGGTTCTCAGGACTAATAAAAATGAAAAAATATATTCTACAAGAATTTGAGTGGACTTTTCATAAAAATATTCCCCTTCTCTTATGTTCAGGAGATCAGATTATATCTGTTATCGTTTGGAGCCTCGAGGTTTGTCTAGTTCCACCCTATCTTCCAGGTCAATCACATGTAATTATTCTCAAAGGGTGGATAGTACAGTATTATGCACTATGCAGATGGAACTGGGGGAAACTGTAGATAAAGGATCAACCAATTTCGCAGATATTACTTGATTGAAGCCACATCAATGGAAATCTGAAATATTTGCGAATCCTTTGACGCCAGACGCAATTTGAACACACACACATATATACATATATATATATATATATATATATATATTAGGGTGCTTCATTTTCGGGCAACATTTTTTTGAGCATATTGCGAACTCTTAATTCGAAATTTAACCCATTGCTAGAGAATTTTGAATTTTATCCATTAAAATAACATTAAAAATGATTTTTTATACGTTTTCCTTCCGCTCACCCAGAAAAATTTTTTTTGGAATTTTGACTGATGGATTCTTGTTAAAGGTATAATTTCTTACGAAAAAGCTTATTGCGTCGAGTTTGTAACTCCAACGGGTTCGACGAAAAATGTCATTTAAGCTGAATTTTCATAAAAATAGCAGTAAATCGCGTTTATTTGCTAAACTATTGAAGAGAGAAAGACTTAATAGCTAATTAGTAGTAATAGCTGTGAAATTACTGATTCAAAAATTTTTTCCGCATTAAAATTTCAAAAAATACAATGACAAACAAATTTTTCATTCAATTTTTCAACTTGGATTTCATAAATTTGTTATTATTGAAAAAATAGATTTTTTCGTTAATTTTAAGTTTTAAGTGGCTTTAACAGCTAAACCATGAGAGCTACGAAAGAATATCTCAGAACAAAATTGTAGGGCATAAACCCCTCTACAAATTTTTCCTTTCTATTTTCAATAGTTTAGCAAATAAACGCGATTCACAGCTATTTTTATGAAAATTCAGCTTAAATGACATTTTTTGTCTCGACGCAATGGACTTTTTTGTAGGAAATTATACCTATAGCAAGAGTACATGAGTCAAAATTCCCGCTGGGTGAGCGGAAGGAAAAACGTATAAAAAATAATTTTTTAACGTTATTTTAATGGATAAAATTGAAAATTATCTAGCAGTAGGTTGAAATTCAAATTAAGGGTTCGCAATATGCTCAAAAATTTTATTTTTTTATAAATTACAAAATTTTCTGGCGGGACTTGAAGAAAAAAAATTTATATATATATATATATGTCCCAAAAATGGCCTATTAGACGTTTCTGGAGATCGGGAGATTGGGTAACTAGTTTTGCTCTATCGATCTAGGATATTTTCTGTGCTGCGGCGTTGCCGCTTATATTGAAAAGTAGCAATAACTTTGATATTTTGAATGAGACACCCTGTATGTTATTGCAATTTTCGCTTTGCTATAGATCTACGATTATTTTTGTATTCCTATACCTATATCAAACGGTTTTCGAGTGATTTCCCAATTGTTTGTGCAAAACATAGCTTTAATTGAATGTTTATTACTGCGGTATTTGGACTCGTACAAAGCTGAAATTTTGGGTTTAGTTTACCAATGTTCTGTGCATTAGTTATGTCTAAGGGAATTCGTTCTCCACTATACAGTAAATTTTGAACTTATGATTTTTCCGATGGATACAAAAATGGTGAAAAGTGCATTTTTTTTGGAATACCCTGTGTATTATCGAATATCCTGGAAAACAATTGAAGTTACTTCGGAATGATGTATCATGTTTCCATACCTAAATAGTCTGGTTTCCGAAATAAAAGCAAGTTTCTATTATCTGATTATTTTGCCACATTTTGTATTAAATGTCATGGAATACGTCATTATGAAAATTCGACAATTAGTGCAACAATAATAAAGAGTTTGCGCGTTCATTACAAAAAATTTGATCGGAAAAGAATCAAAATGGAAGGCAATAACTATTCAATAGTTTTGATGAAATTGTTTATCTTCATGGTCAATGTGATCAAATTATAGCGAGAACATGCGGAAGGTTCAGTAGTGTATTCAAGTGTATGATTGATAAGATGACGAACTGATTGCACAAATAATGATTAATATACAGGGTATTCCAAACTCGATGGCCTATTGGACGTTACTGGAGATCTGAGATATAAATACTCAACATTTTGTATCCCACGATAAGAGACTGCGATCTAGCTCTTAAAAATATTTTCACGGTTGCAGTGTTACCCCATGTACTTGTAACTAATATCAACTTTCGAATTCCAAATGGAAAACCCAGTAGATATTTCATTGTGTTTTGTATTCTACTGACAAATACAAATAACTTTTACTGAACATGTCGTCTACCGTTTATTGAAAATTGATTATTTTGTAATTGTTTCGCGAACAAAATGGGACCAATTGAATTCAAATACCTGCTTATCTGTCACCCACACAGGACTCAAATTCAACTTCGACCCAGAAAATATTGAGTAATTTAAAAAAAAGCCCAAAGTGAGCAGAACTTGCAGTTTTCTTTATCAGAATGAACCTTGAATACTGAGGTTTCATAGCAATTTTGAAGATACAGCTGGAACTTGAGTTTTTCTATAACTCTCAGATGCAATTCAGTTTTGGCATAGATTAATGAAAAAAACATTTCAGAAAAATTTGGAAATAGATATGAGTCATACTCGAATAAAAAGTCAGAATAAAGAGTGAAATCTGAAACTGGAATGATATATACAGGATGATCTGAAAAATAATTACTAATGGACGTTTTTTCGAGTCTGACTCAAACCTATTTCAAAATTTTCCTTAGACATTTTTTTAATTAATCTTTGCTTAAACCTTAATTGCATCATCTGGGAGTTAGAAAAAAACTCAAGTTTCAGCTGTATCTCCAGAGGTATGATCATTTTGAAGCGAATGATTTCAGATTTATTTGATTCTTTGATCAGATCATTTCAATTGGCTAATATTACCTATTTCGATTTGTTATACTGGGAAATGAAAATGGTAGTAGTGTGCCGTGACCAGAAAAGTGCAAGACAATATTTTAGTTTGACAAGCAGTGATGTTCATGTTGTTTCTGTCAAAATGGATAATAGTACATATTCAAATGCAGATATTATACATTTTTATAGAAATTTTGATTGTCTTCCAGGATATTCGATGATATACAAGGTGTTCCATTTAAAAAAATGTACTTTCCACCATTTTTGTATCTATCGGAAAAATCACAAATTTTGAACGACACTGTATAATGGAGAACGAATTCCCTCAGGCATAAATAGTGCACAGAGTATTGGTAAACTACACCCCAAATTTTGGCTTGGTACGAGTCCAAATACCGTAGTAATAAACATTTAATTGAAGCTAAGTTTTGCACAAAAAAGGAAATCAATGAATTTCTCGAAAACCGCTTGAGATAGGCATAGGGAAGAATCGTACAAAAATGATCGTAAATTGATAGCACAGCAAGAAATGCAAGAATATACAAAGTGTCTCATTTAAAATATTAAAGTTGTTGCTACTTTTCAATAAAAGCGGCAACGCCAGAGCGCTGAAGGTTTCTTGGATCGATAGAGCAGAACTAATTACCCAAAGAAACAATTTTCGAAATTATTCTGTGTCCCGTTCTCCAGTCTTATAGGCCATCGAGTTTGGGACATCCTGTATATATATATATATATATATATATATATAATAAATATATACATATATATATCCATATGAAGATAGATGTGTGATATTGATTGCAGTCTAATATTATTTTTTATCAGGAAAGAGGTATTGAAAAAATCATTTCTGTTATTTAGTTGAGCTATCAAGAGATCTAAGGTCAAAAGGATACAATTACAAGAATTCCCTTCTTCTTTTTCTGTGCACATGGTGTGCTGGTTCCGCAGAACCCGTGCACGTAGGCCTGATTACTTGGGCCCATTGTGCGCCCACGGGATCTGAGAATCAGCTGAGCATGCCGATTTCTCTGACGAAACTCAGCAGTTTCCTTAGTTGAATCTCTTTGACATCTTCTGGGTTCAGAATTATGCTGCCCAGGTTGATCTCCCTCTGGTGCACCAAAGCTGGGCACCATCTGCACATGACATCATCTGTGATCCCGATGAGTTCCGTGAGCCTGTTCAGATGATTGTGTCCCGTTAGGAGCCCAGTCACAGTCCTGATATCCCATCTGTTGAGTGACAGGATCTCTCTTGGCAGTTTCTTTGGAGGCCCCTTCATTTGGAGCGTCAATTGCCTCATGCATGGCACCTCTTGTCATGCTTTGATGAACTGCTTCTGCAGCAGTTCCTCCATGTTTGAGATGGCCATGATTGATTCCCAAGATTGGTTCCGGTCCGACTGGAATCTTACCCGATCCAATCTTGGCTACTATGTCCGCTTCTTCGTTCCCAGGAACACCTGTGTGTCCTGGTACCTATATGAGGCTGACTTTCCTTGTTTTTTGCGAACTTTCTATGGCCTTTCTAGAGCCGGACACCAATTGGGATGTGATCTGGTTTGATCCTATCGCCATGATTGCGGCCTTGCTGTCCGAGTAGATGAGAATACGTCTTCGACTTCTGTTGTCGATGCTTTCCTGAATGCAGATGAGTATAGCATATACTTCGGCCTGGAACACTGAGGCGTATTTGCCTAGAGGAACTGAGATTTCTCTCTTTGTTCCTTCCTTGTATACTCCTGCGTCGGACATTCCCCCAAGTCTTGGTCCATCTGTATAGCAGGTCCATCTGTATGCCGAGCGCACCGTTTTTCCATTCATCCCTCGTGGGGAATTCCCCTAATAAAACTTATGTAACACTCACTATCTTGAGAAACAAACGGAAAATAGAAAACATACACTTTATTGAAAAAAAAAATGTGGGGCTCAAACAGAGATTAAACATATTATTGAATTAATTTTGGTTGCTTCAATTCTCCAGTAGAAGCAGAAGGATAAATGAATGCATATCAAGAAGGGAACATATTATTTTTTTACCCATTCAAAATATGGGCTGGTATTAATATTAATAAAAACCTTCCATGAACAAACTTGCCTAATATGCCGAAGGGAATGGAATATATTGATTCACAGTTTTGGCATTGCCGACTTTAATTTCACAATGAATTTTAATATCGAAACGATCTGACATTGTGAATTTCAGTTAAATTATCAATATGAGATTTTTTGTTGTTTATTTACGAGTATGGTCTGAGAATTCCTATTCCTATCATGCTTTATTATTGAGACATTTTCATGATGCATTTCGTGTTTTGTTGTGAGAACATACTCTGACAATGCACAATTTTTCCTCCGTTTCTCAGTTACTCCTGTCTGAAATAATGCGACCATTAACTTTCTGCGATTTATGTCCAATGTATGCTCTATGATAGTCTGAGCAATCAATCTAATGAATAACATTAGATTTGTTTTTGAATTCAATGTGGTCCTTAGTGTTCGTGAGAAGTAGTTAAACCGTTTTAATTTTTTTGGCGATTTTGACATTTAGATTTTCGAAAGTATTCATCAATCAACGAGTTGATTCTTCCATATGGGGTAATGATTTGTATGAAATGATGTTGTTTTCTTGTTCAGTCTTGTTGTTTCGTGGTACTGACTGATTGTTTTTTAATGAGTTGATTGAAAGACAAGAACTAAATGTAATTATATTAATGAGATGTTTGCGGAAAGAGTTTTCAACCAAAATATGGCATAGTTCAGTGAGTGATTTCAAGGTGAGGTGGGGATGTATGGGTCTAGTCACTCTATTTTTTAATGCACAAATCAGGTTAGTTTTCATTTGATGCGGATGGTATGAGTAAGATTCATGAGAATTAATTTTCTGTACCTTTATTTGTATATTATTATTTTCATTTCTGAAGACTATCATATCTTGAAAGGGGATGTTTTTATTATTATTTTCATTTTTATCCAATGTGAAGTGTATATTTCCATTAAAACTGTTGAACATATCAGGAAGTTCGTCCAATAAACAACTGAGAGAATCAGGTCATCTACATATCTTATGATAAACGGTATGGAGGAATGAAATCTAATCAAGGACTCCCCTATCAAAATATTTCTAGTTTGATCGTTATATCCGCCAAAACGTCAAAGAAGATTTTCATTATTCAGTCCCAGGCCTAAAGAAATTTATATTACCTTCCCGTTGAGACTTTGTATATGTGTTCAGTCGGACAACATCTTACGCCTTAATCTATGCATTTTTGTTGAAGCATCGTTATTATGAGGCCTTTTTCCTGTGAGTTCTGAGCTATCTAGTCCTTCAATAGGGAGACCATCTGGAGATTAACCCATCCGCCATCTTGGAGTTGCCATCTACAATTCATGAATTTCAACTCAAAATCAATAATCTTCAACTGAATTCTCAATCTCCGACCCCAAAAACCTCGACATGCCGATTTTGAATCGAATCGGGCCATAATTACAAAATTCGTCCACCATCTTGAATTTGTGAATTTTGATAAACAATTCATAATCTCCGACCCCGCCAAGAAATGGCATCGGCCACTTGGAGCCGCCATTCTAATTTTATGAATTTTGAAGAAAAATTAATAATATTCGACCCCGAAAACCCCCACATACCAATTTTGAATCGAAACGGACCATAAACCTAAATCTCGTCCGCCATCTTGGGGCGCCTTTTTGTTTTTTTCTATAACAAAAATTTCATGAGCCGCCAATTTAATTTCATAAATTTTGACAAAAAATTCATAATCTCCGACTTGAAGAACCCCTATATACAAATTGTGAATCGAATCGGTCCATAATCACAAAACTTGTCCGCCACTTGAATCCATAAATTTTGACAAAAATTCATAATCTCCGACGCCAAAAACCCCCACATAACAATTTTGAATTGAATCGGACGATAATCCCAAAAACTGTCCGCCATCCTGATTTTTTTAATTTTGACAGAAAATTCATAATCTCCTTCTTCGAAAACCCCCACATACCAATTTTGAATCAAATCTCACCATAATCACAAAACTCGTCCGCCATCTTGGAGCTGCCATTTTGGTTTTTTTTCTAACAAAAATTCAATAATGCATTTTTACCGGAATTATGAACACCCATTTTTTTCTCTCTAATAAACACCTGCCAAATTTCAGCTCAATCAGATGTCGGCAAGTGCTCCAAAAATGGATTACAAATTTTGAATCGGAAAGAATGACAGAATGACATACGATCGAAGCAAGTTAAATGAAAGCTTCTAAAAATCGCCCTGTTTGTCCGAAATAGCATTGTCTGGTATTATTGAAACTTATCTTGTAGAAAATGTTTGATTGTAGATGAATGCGAGGTTTTATTTTTTGACGTAATAGTATATTTCGTATCAAGTGTTGTAAAAAGCATATTACGCACGTATGGAAACATTGCGCAAGAGCCGCGTAGCGGCGAGTGCGGTAATTACATGAGTGCGTAACTGCTTTACAACACGCAATACGTACTATACTTTTTCTACGACTTTTATATACTGGGTGGTGCGATTGTTTAAGCCTTAAGTAATAAACAAACGAAGGTATCTAACGTAGTTTATGGTTTAATTTTCAACAACAAATTAAATTTAAGAAAATATAAATTTGAACTATATAGTATATAAATTATAAATTTGAGAAATTAAATTTGTATATAACTAAATAATTAGGAATTATTTATTATTATTATCAGTGGTATTTAAGTTAATAGTAAAATTTTTACAGTTTTTTATTACAATGGGAGCATTTGATTTTTTCGATGAATTATTCATTGTTAAAATATTTGACGAAATCTCAATATCTTTATTTATAGTCGACGTGGATGGTATAGTAATCCTAATCGCAATTGGAACGGCAATAACAATAAGAGCACTACGAGGATTGTTCATATGTACTGCCCGGCAAATGGGAAATTTATATACTACCTACCAGTGTTTTCACTTTCAGAGCGTTCCTGGTACAATCATAAAAAAGTTCTGTCGTGTGGAAGAGAATTCCTTCTCGAAACTTTTCATGTCGGTCTAGTTGGGATTAGAAATACTATAAATTATTGTTGATGGATTGCAATATTCTTCCAGAAGATGCTGTTTTGTTAACAGTGGATTCGTCTACGTATCCTTCTGCTAAGGTAGAAGACTTCCACCCACCGAGTCGTTTCAGCACCATTAAATCACCCCCTGCGTCGACCAAAATGGTAGCCGACGTCCTCCTGAAGCAATGACCGGTGTTCAAAGCAGCATCGGGCAATTTCAAGTACTCTGCAATTTTTTTCGGCACTGCTCCTAGTATATTTATTCCCAGAATTTGTCTTGTCAGTTTTCCATTTTGATAATTTAGGAAAAACTCTCTAATACAGGTCCCCTTTACACCATTTCTCATTTCCATATATTTCTTGTAGATATTGTAGAAAATTCCGGAAACAATGAACTATCTAGGTATTTTATTTTTCGTATCAGAAATCCTTATTACAAGAGTTTTCCCATTAGAATCTTCTAAATCACTTGTTTTCATATTTTTGAGTTCTTGTTTTCTACAAGTCCCAAATATTCCAATAATCAGGGCTACTTTCATAAAGAGGAATTCCCGATCCGGAGCTTCTTGCAATTTTTTTACACGCTTTATATTAGCTTCACTTGTATGTTTGTAACCGACTCCTTTGGGCGCGATTTTGACCCAATTCCAGACGTCCGAATGATTTGAAATTTTGCAGGTGTACATAATTCCGGTGACAATGCATTAAGGAGTTTTTGTGTGAAAAAAAAACAAAATGGCGGCTCCAATATGGCGTACGAGTTTTGTGATTATGGTCCGATTCGCTTCAAAATTGGTATCTGAGGGTTTTCGTGGTCGGAGATTATGATTCTTTTGTCAAAGTTGAAAAATTCGAAATAGCGGCTCCAAAATGGTGGACAAATTTGTTATTATGGTCTGATTCTATTCAAAATTGGTATGTGGGGGTTTTTGAGATCGAATATTATGATTCTTTTGTAAAAATTGGAAAATTCAAGATAGCGGCTTCATAATGGCGGCCGAGTTTTGTGATTATGGTCTGATTCTATTCAAAATTGGTATGTGGGGGTTTTTGGGGTCGGAGATTATAATTATTTTGTCAAATTCGAAGGATCCAAGATGGCGGCTCCAAAATGGCTGCGAGTTTTGTGATTATGGTCCGATTCTATCCAATATTGGAGAATAATAGTTAAACAAATTTAATAATAATAGTTTGAAAAACTGAAAACACGCGTTAATAGAAAACTAAACTAAAAAGTTGAAAATAAATAATAGTTTAAAAAAACTAAAAAACACGCTTTCATAGAAAACCAGACAAAAAAAATGAAAAATAAGAAAAAGATTGATTTTATTTAAAAAAAAGCGTGGGGTGCATGGTATCAATAATTATATAGTACATTACACACCTAGGGCAGTAAAGTAAGAAATGTCTCAGATCACAGGTAATTGTTGGCCGAGGCGATACCATGCACCCCACGCTTTTTTTTTAAATAAATTTTTTTTTTCTTATTTTCTATTTTTTTAGTCTGGTTTTCTATAAAAGCGTGTTTTTTAGTTTTTTTTAAACTATTATTTATTTTAATTTCTTCCGCCGTAAGAATGGATTTACTTATAGAGGGAATTGTACGTGAAACAATGTTTACTAATATAGGAGTAGAAAAAAAAACAAAAACATACTTTGTTGTTCAAATTGTACATAATACAGTGAGTCGCAAGGTTAACGTTATGAATTACACATGGTGAGTTGATATTTCTTCATGTCAAAAGGTAGGTGCTGAAAAAAAATTTAAAGATTTGAAATATGCACCAAGAGATCATTTACAGAAATGAACGACCATGTGGTATGAGAGAAAATATTTCATTAGGTGTAACACTTGCTTTCTCATACCTCTCTTCAAGGAAACAAGTGGTTTGTGTGAATGGTACTCTATCAGATACAGAAATTATGTCTCATGGCATCCCTCAGGGATCTGTTCTGGGACCTACGTTATTTGTTATCTATATACATGACATTTTCGATTATCTGCTTCCCAAAACAATAATTTGCTCTGCAGATGATACGACGATGCTAAATGAAAGTTCTGATGTTGATATAATATTGAAAACCAACCAAGAACTTGAAGAAAAAAGCAGAAAAATGGTTCTCACGAAACAAGTTGCAACTAAATAGGAATAGAACCCAAAATATTTTTATTTCATCAAATAACCGGTAAAAACCATGTTAAACTGCTTGGCATAACTAGCGACGATTCACTCAAATGGGAAAATCATATTGAAATGTTGTGTAAAAAATTGTCCACCCAACTTTATCTACTTTGTAGGCTGAAGAAAGTTCTGAGCACCGAAACACTAATAAGCTCCTATCATTCACTATTCCACACTCACTTGACATATGGAGTACTCCTTTGGGGTAGGTCTTCCCATGCTCTCAGAGCATTTCGTATGCAAAAAAAAAGGACTCAGGATTATAGCAGGAGTCCTATTCATTGAACATTGCCAACCACTTTAAAAAAAATAAAAAATCATGCCATTGCCTTGTATTTTCATCTACCACACACTGCTTCAGATTCACAAAAATAAAAGTGTATATTCTTCCCACTCAGACTACCACAATTACGAGACCAGAAATGCACAAAAACTGAGACAACCCCGGGTTAAGCTAGAAATGTCAGTGCGTAATTCACTGGATATCAAACTCTACAATAATTTGCCTGTCCATCTAGCATCATTGAGCATGAATGTATTCAAGAGGAGGGCAAAAGAAAATTGTTTTTATAATTTACATGATTACATGAACTGTACATATTCAGAATGATTTCTAGCCTTTTATGTTTTAGATGTTTTAAATGTTACTCAGTGTTCTACTGTCACAATTGATATTATAATTTTTTTTCAAATACACAACTCAGTACCCATCTTTTTCTGACTTGACATAAATGTAATTTACATAACATGTTCAAATGAATCTAATACTCAAATAATTTGTATGTAAATTGATTGGGGTCGCGTCTGATGAAATTAAAGCACGCAGCAGACTTGGTATCGCTAGAAAATCCGTCGCGGATGCGAAGATATATTGTTTGGGGGATTTACCGCGGTGCGAAGTGTTTTATTGGACGTTATTAGCTTAATGTAGTCGCGGAAATTGGATCGAGTCCAAAATGCGCCAAAAAATTGCGGTCGTTGCGAATTTTCGTTAAGTGGGGTAGTTCAGTCCGGATTGGTATCTGTTTTACTCATCCGACCATTCCATTATAAAATTAAACGGATGTTAGTGGAACTCCACATTTCGCTCGCAAAAATATCTCCCAATCCAAACTGGATTGATTTGTCCACTTCGGGTAATCAACAATCGATTTGTGATTAACACGAGTTAGGTGGCAGTAGGGGCAGATGTAAACTCAGCCGCTTTGGATATTTCAATCTTTGCGGTCAAATTAATTATACGCTAGAGAAAAAATAGAGGCTATTTCCCCACTTAAATAAAGATGTAAATAGCCTACAAAAGATAGTTCGTAGATGAAAACCCCGGTGTCGGCCCCAGAAAAATGGCTTTGTGGTTTTTTTTAACAAGAAATATTGTCAAAAATGACTTCTTTGATTTTTTATAAATAACTTAAAAAGTATTGAAGCAATCATTCCGCAAAAACCTACAAAATGGTTTTTTGTGCGACCGGATCGGTGCATTTTCCACTGAGAAAATCCGAGAAAACCTCTAAAAAAAGACCATTTTAAAAAAATTCATAATTTTTATAAATTTAAAGCTGGACAAACATTCTTGCGAAAAATCATAGATAATAACATGTACTTCAACTGTGCGCAAGATGGTTTCTGGACGATGTGTAGTTTTTGCACAATCGCGTTATAAACAATTTAAGGGCTTTTATTGCAAAATTCGCCGATTTAAGGGAAATCATCGTATTCAAATTCTGTGAAAGGCATCTGGAAGTAGAGATCAATATCTACAATTGGTTCATTTTGGATTCTCACCTGATAGGTGGGAAATGTGTTGAAAATGTCACTGAATGTTGCTCAAAACGCTTGAAAGTGCGCTCAAAGCACAGTACTGCGGTAGTGAGAGAATTTGATTGAACAGATGTGTTCTCGACCTTGTAAAAATAATTGTTAGTGAATATATTGCATTGAAGGTGAACATATTACATTTATGTGTTGGAAAAATGTTATACATTTATTTATAAACGAACAAAATGTACGAATATGTATAGAACGAAAAAAACCGAAGAATTGTTAAAAAGCCAATAACTTCAACCAATAGAAGTACTTATATTTTATATATATATATATATATATATACGTGTGACCCATTTAAAATGGAACCACCCCTGTAGAATACGCATTTTTCAGTCAATCTCAAAAAAAAATTCTAATATTGAGCATCAAAAACTGTATCTTGACACAAATTTTCATAACTTTAGTTTCATTTCCAAGGCACTCTATGGTTTTTTTTCTATGTCAAAAACAGCAAAAGTTCATTAGGCATTTTTCCCCAAATTTGACTACACCACTCGATTTGTAGTCGTTATAAATAGAAACCATCAAAATTTTATAAAAAAATATTGGTTAACAACGAAGTTACAACAACTTTAATTTTGGAAACAAAGTATTTGATTATAATTTGTATTTAGATTGCAGACATATTTGAAATCTGGCAACACTGCCGATACAAAGTAGAGCACAAGTGAATTTGTACAGCGACAATCCGAAGTCAATAGCTCATTCCGTTCAACAGTTATAACTACTGAAAGTATGGTAATGTGAGCGATTTGTGGTGTACTAAATCACAGCCTACTATTGATTTAGTACAATACCTATGCCCAATGCATTAGTTCAACTTTCCTCAAATTATTGATACCTTCTCTAAAAGCTTGTTTCAGTTGAGTTTTGCAGAATAAAAAAGGAACATTTTTTTGTCCTGCTTTCTGTTTTATTATTTAATGAATAATTTTTATACTTTAGAACTTGAGTCGGTTCATTTCGTTTTTATCGGCAATTGAAAACTGCATAACTTGAAAATGAATTTTTAATTTTCTGTTATTTTCGGATACACTTATAACCTAAACTCAAATAAATGATTTTAATTGAATTTAATCCACAAATCCAGTGGCGTAGTTAGATTTTTATGACAAAATCGCTTCTACCAAAAATCGCTCACATTACCATACTTTCAGGAGTTAAAACTGTAGAACGGAATGAGCTATTGACTTCGGATTTTCGCTGTACAAATTCACTGGTGTTCTACTTTGTATCGGCAGTGTTGCCAGATTTTAAATATGTCTATAATCTAAATGAAAATTAATATCAAATACTTTGTTTCCAAAATTTAAGTTGTTGTAACTTCGTTTTTACCCAATATTTTTTCATGAAATTTTCAACTACAAATCCAGTGGTGTAGTCAAATTTCAAAACAAAAATTGCCTAATAAACTTTTGCCGTTTTTAACGAAGAAAAAAACCATAGAGTGCCTTGGAAATGAAACTAGTTATGAAAATTTGTGTCAATATACAGTTTTTGATGCTTAATTTTCAAAAAAATTGTGTTCAAATATATCAATCATAGTGAGTGCTTGCAAGCTTATGCAATGATAATAGCAAAACTTCATACATGGTGTTCATGGCTGAGTTGTCAATTAATCATTTTTAAAACGATTTAAAAGTCCATGTTTTCAAATGGATTACCCTGTAAATAAGTTACTTATCAGAATACATAAGCTCCACACTTTCTCATATGGAAGTCATCCGAATATGTAGAATATTGTAACAAAACGAAATATTGGAAAATAAATTCATAAACAGAAAGAGCGAAAGAATAAAACTGCAGACAGGTTAGATCTAGTTACATATTTCATTCATAGTGTATGAAACAAATTGATTTTGTATATAAGTAAATGAAAATTGTGGCATTGCAGACACATTTTCAAATCAAAGAAAAAAACCATCTCGAGCAGGAATCAAACCTGTGAATTTAAAAATTTGTCTGCAATGCCACAATTTTCATTTATTTATATACAGTATCCGTCATAAAGTTGGCCAGGTCTAAGTCTCCTGAATATCGACCTATTCACTGCTCACCAAACTCTACTGTTCAACCACTCCCGCACTTCATTCGTATAATGAATAGAAGCCCCATCTTGTTGAAAGAATAAACGAATCCGCTCTTGTCATGTTAGGTTTAAACTTTGTCTAAAAAAGAAGGGACCTACAACTCGCTCATTCAAAATTCCACACCATACATTCACTTTGAAACTATATTGGTCTTCGGCTTCAATAATAAAATTAGGATTATGATCTGCCCACCATCTACAATTTTGAGAACTGACGACACCATTTGAGGTAAAATTGTTGCTTCGTCAGAAAATAGCACATTTTTTGAGAAATCACGATTGTCTTCTAACATTCCCTGGAACCATGCACAAAAATAAAATCGAGTACTTGCACGAATTTTGGTTTGTACGGGTGGAAGTGATTTTGCTTTAAAATTCGTCTAACAGAGGTTTGAGATATTTCTGCCTTTTCTGCCATAATTTTCGTCGAAACTCTTGGTGTCTCAGTGACTGCCAGTATAACATTGTTTACATTATTTACAACAGGCTTAACGTGAACACTTTTTATATTTGTTTTCAACCGAACCAGTTACCTTAAATTTTTGCAATATCTTTGCCACCGTAGTAAAATGCAAATTTTGGTCTGGATGCCTTCCATTGAAAATTTCAGCTACTTCTCTTGTGGTATGATAATTTAGCATATACTATTCCTATTTTTTCTTGAATACTCAGTTTTGGAGCCATTTATATTGATAGATTGAAAAACACAAAAACTGATAAAGAACGACAACTCCAACAAAATTGTCAACAAGTTATTGTGACATTTGTTATTGTTCAACAAAAGTAGATCTTTTTTCAAGCCGCCTTATAAAAAGTTCAAATTTACTAAATATTGAATTTAGCAAGGATAAATAATGTATTATTATGTTTTAATTACAAATATTAGTTTGTTTAAATTTTATTTACGGGTTGAGAACATTGGATAAGCTTATATGCATCAATATACAGGGCATGACTACACCTAGTGACAAAACTTAATCGTGTTTTCATAATTAATCTCCCGCAAAATGTCTATTCCAGAAATATTTGATTAGTTTTGACACAAACTCATGTGATTTCGGTTATTAAAGCTGTTTCTAGATTAAACAAGAATGTATAATGTTTCTTAGTTATTCAAGGACAGTGTGCTGAAAACGAGTATGAGGAGGGTTGAAAAATGTGTGGTTTGAGGTTTATTCTTAAATTGGGAGATCAATATACAGCCTTACAGCTAGTTCATGATCATTAATATCTCCAATAATTTCATAAATGAATCGAATCGATAGTTTTTCCCTCATAAAAGCTAAGTTGAGGGTCATTAATGATTTGTTGTACACTTAAAATTCATTCAAGGCCGGGGATAATCGTGAAGTCTCCTGGACTTACCTTTTTGGAAAATTGAAGACGTTTTCAGCACTGAACGACCTCAGAACACGGAATAGACACATTCTTGTCATTCCTCCTCACTCCACTACAATTTACACAACATGTTTTTCATACAATGCTGCCAAATTGTATAACCAGTTACCCAATGAATTCAGAGTGTACACACTAAGTAATTTCAAAAAGAGACTGAAACTAGTCAGTTTTTGTTCTTACGTTGACAGATCCCGCTTCTGATATATGTTTTCAGATGTTGAGTATCACTAACCAATAAGGTATAAAACAGTAACGAACTTTATTATTAACTTTTTTTATTTGGTTATATGCTTAAGTAGATTATTTGTGATGATTTTATCTTATTTATTACTTTTCTTTTTGTTTTAATAGTTTTTTTTTTTATCTTTTTTGTGGTCGAGTTGAAAAACAGCTGTAGCCGACACTTCCCGTTTTCATCGTTCACCTTCTCTTTATTCATTAGTACTGTTGAATTTTTCCTTTGTTATATATGTAGAATTTGAAATGATGAATAAAGCCGCTTTATTATTATTATTATATATAAGTACTCCTGAGAAAAAAGATTTACGCGTCTAAAATTTGTAACATCATGCTTATTACCCATTCCATATGATGGCAGGATTATTGATTGTTTTAAGATTTAAGGGAAAATTTCTTATTGATAAAAAATGTTTATTAGATGATACAGGGGAGATATGATATGATTTTCACACTACTTCATTAGAAGATTGAAAACTTCATCAAACCTAAAATCTTCATACCAATTTGATGGTGATTGTGGAAATGAGAAAATGAAAAGATTCTATTTTTGCAGAATTGAATAGCAAGTTGGATATATTGAGAGATATTACTTGGCCAACGCCACTAAAAACGTAGGTGCTACAAAAAATCCCAAATTGTATGTGAAATAGATCCAACCTATCAATCTCTAAAGAATTGTTGTGATGAGCTCCCGTTTATTCTCGAGACTTAAACAAGGCAGCTTATGAAGCCGATCGAGAGTATTTTGTAGTAAATAAATTAATATGGATAATGAACCATTTAGTAGTTATAAAAAACAGTAAGGTAATAAAAGGCAGTGATCATAGACTCAAACCGAATGAAAAAGACCTAGGAAAAAATCGACGGATAGCCTAGAAGTTGATAATTTTTCCGGAGAAACATCAGTCACTGGAAAAAGTTTGGATCTCCACATCCTCAGGCTAAAACCTACTACCACTGAAAATGAGTTGAAAACGTTTCTCCTACCCACCTCTCTTGGATTGAAGTATGCATCTTGGCAATACAAGTATCCCGATACTCCCCATTCAAAGTGTCTTCCAAAACAAAATATATTTTATACAATATCCTAACAGCTGGCCCAAAAATTTACACGATATTTATTTTTTACAACGGAGATGAATGAATCAGTGTCTTGGAATCTGGAATCAAGCACACATGCAGAAAATGATAATCAGGAAATAAATTGGAAAGTTATTCACTTGAATTCTCAAAGTATCACCAAATAAGATGACTAAATTCGACGTCCTTCAAGATGAAGGAAACCAGATGAAGTCAGCGTAGTTGAAAACAATAAGGTTAACAGAATTCATGACGGTTACGCAATGACAACCAATTTTGGCCGTACCAGCCATACCAATGGAGGTAGTGACATACGTTTTATCTCTATTCAATTTCTGAACAGATTGTTCTTTAGTGTGGTGAAATGGTGATCAACTATAATAATAATAATAGGGGTTTCATGTAATACCAGTTACACGAAACGATCTGATCCTAGGCGTTTCCCCATAAAGTTGGTTCTCAGCTTCAAGTTTGTTTGCCTTTTCGTTTGTTCACCATCAATCAAACATCTTATAAATGGAGGTAGTGACATACGTTTTATCTCTATTCAATTTCTGAACAGATTGTTCTTTAGTGTGGTGAAATGGTGATCAACTATAATAATAATAATAGGGGTTTCATGTAATACCAGTTACACGAAACCATCTGATCCTAGGCGTTTCCCCATAAAGTTGGTTCTCAGCTTCAAGTTTGTTTGCCTTTTCGTTTGTTCACCATCAATCAAACATCTTATAAATCTGTCTGTAATATGTACTAACTCATATGGGAAATAAAGACCTATTATTATTATCATTAATAACTTAAGTGACAAAACATTCCGTGTCTCCCAGCCACGAAATGAAAACAATTTCCAATATTTTCCATAGAAACTATATTAATCACTTCTGGATTATGTGAGTTCATATGGTAATATTTATAGCGATTTGAATGTTGACTAATTTTATCATCAAGTTTTAATTCTGCTTTTCAAACACTTTGTTCGCAACTCAAACAGCTGGAACATTGAACCAAATAGACTATATAGAAACTTATCAAAATAAAATATGGATAGAAGGATTCACCATCCAAATTTGCGATACGGACTTCAGTGATATTCACTATGTTACTGATATCGACACTTCTCTTCAATCTTCTGTCAATGTCAAGAATTTGTATTTGTTTTCGATAAGTAATTTTCCCAGGAAACTAACAGATTGGGTCACATCCAATATTAATGAAGCTGGTCAGGAAAAGAAAAACTTATTTTGGTTGAGTAAAAATATTCGATGCGATGACTGTAAAGAGAATTGTGAAGTAGCAAAACATAAATGAAGGGAAATGCTTACAGAGGCTAAATTGAATTTGAATAAGCAATATGAATGGTAAGTCTAGTAACCCACAAAAAACTGTATAAAATTAAGTTTAACAATGTCTTGGCAGGATCAGGAAACACAAACATGAATGTGAATGTGGAAAGTAAAATGTATACAGCTCCGGCGGATGTTCCAAATATTTCTGAAAATTACTTTGCTAGGGAAGCCTTCCAAGTCACTTTGGGGCTGTATCAAAATCTTGTACCCTATAAACGAACCTCTGAAGGCGTCACAACACTCATCAAGATTGAATTACATAAACAGTACTGTCGACAAAATCCCAACAAAAGTTCTGAAGAGCATCTATAGATGTTCCCCTGGCATATCTGATAAATTTTTCGATATATTCTGTTGAAGTAAACAAAATACACATCTGGCATGATTTTCAAATAATTGGGTTCACGACACCATAAAACGTGTTTAGTTATACATTAGCTTTTTCAGGTGTAGATCACCGTCATGATGTTTCATATTGAATCTTCAATGAAACAAATTCAACAAAGTAGAATTATTTAAATTAATCTAGTGATGTAGCAAAAATTGGGACTTTTCGTATCTACTGATTTTTATACTTTCTACATGTAATATTTCCAACTGGTTGGCAACATTTTTTTCAGTCAAGAGGTGAGTAGTGAAAGTTGATTTTGTAACCATTGACGGAAGAGTTCATATTTTCTGATATTTTCTCCTCGAATGTTCTACCTGTTTGTATTATGTTGAATCTTACACAAGAACCACAAGTTATTTTTATATACCACAGATTTTTCAAATTTCTTGACTTTATCTCAATTGTTTTCAATGAATTCACCTGAATTAACGTTGACCTAAATATGTAATAGCTTCCAAATTGGGTTTTTCATTATAGTTTTAGTGTTGGTGATGATGTGTTGAGGTACTCTGTATTGAGATGTCTGTATATGAAGCTTTATAAATATAAATATTTTCCAAAGAAGAAATGCCATCCTTTCCAAAAAGATCGGGAGAGTCAAAAATGTTATTTTCTATAACAGGAATAGGAGAAAAGTATTTGGTAATCTCATTTCATCTTTCATTATAGTTTCCTGACCCGACCAGATGTCTTACATTGGGAACGTTCCACGATTCATGAGAAAAAATTTATGAAAACCTGTCCGCTCAATACCCAAGCAGGGACAAACAAAATCCATTTTTTTTGACACGCTATGAACAAAAGTTGTATCTAGTTCTAACTTCAATACATTTTTGTCTTTCCGCTTTTTTTGTTTATGAAACCATTTATTCCAATGAAAAAGAGGGAATTTTGTGGCATAGAGGACGAATTACTAAATTAAAGAAAAAAAGCATCCTCAAGTGGGAGTCGAACCCACGACCTTATGATTTCTAGCCATACGCTCTACCATCTGAGCTATTCGAGGACATAGGAATCGACACACACTCGTGAACCCTTTTCTTCCATAATTTAATATTCATGGGAGAAATGAATCTGAAATCGATCGTACTTATCACTGGCCGTCGGAATCCATTGCCTGTCACTCAACTACATCGTCATTCGAAAATTTCAGATAAGATTCAGCCAAATATATAAGGTGAAAGTGGAAATATTGTGTCCAAAATATATAATGAAAAAGGGGTTATAAAAAGAAAAAATATGCTTAGATCTGCTACTGAAATTTTCGAATGACGATGAAGTTGAGTGACAGGCAATGGATCTCGATGGCCAGTGATAAGTACGTTTGATTTTCGATTCATTTCTCACATGCATATCAAATTATGGAAGAAAATGGTTCACGAGTGTGTGTCGATTCCTGTCCTCAAATAGCTCAGATGGTAGAGCGTATGGCTAGAAATCATAAGGTCGTGGGTTCAACCCCCACTTGAGGATGCTTTTTTTCTTTAATTTAATAATTTGTCCTCTATGCCACAAAATTCCTCCTTTTTCATTATAAATTTCGGACACAATATTTCCACTTTCACCTTATTTATTCCAATATTTCTTCCATTCGAATATTCTAGATATTTGGATGTCTTTGATATGATAAGTTGTGCAGCTTATCTATTCCTTACTCTTTTCGATCAATTGCTTCTACAATTCATCGGACACAAGATTCGTTTTCAATTTGGAAGATAATTTGTTTTCTTGCATTCTTTTCCCACAAACTGCTTATAGGGTCAAAAAAAACGACCGTTCGACGAGAGGTATGCACCATTTCCTTCATTTCATTGTATTTTTATGGGCGAGGGAAATTGGAAAAGGAATAAAATGAGCCACTTCGAATTCTTCAGCGATCGGCAAGTTTATTAGCCATCTGTAAGAATGTGGAGGGAGAGAAGACAAAACAATGGGAAAGTTCAATGCAAAACGATAAAAATAATTTCAGAGTTGTTCTTGACACGACGGTGAGCGTGCCGGCTAAGAAAGGGGAGGAGGAGTAAACAAATTTGTTTTTCTTGGACACAACATCGTTTTTGGCTTCGTCGATGAATGTTCATTAAATACTGTTTGATATTCATTCGGTTGTTCTTGTTGTTTGCAATTAGTAGTTAGCACGTTTTAGCTAATATGATTTATTTTGAATTGATGCGACCGATATTTGAAGAAAATCCATATTAAAGTAAACAAAACTATTTTCACTGAACTGGGTTAAAACCAACCCGGGTTTCTATAACTTCTCAAGTGGAGATAATGAAAGTTTATCTCCACTTGATCAGGAAAAAAATCATTTAATTTCATTTTATATTTACTTTGATTTTCAAATTTATGACTTATATCAAGTTGAAAATCGCAGAAATTCGAAAAGACGCACCGTATAGTGAGGACGCGAACAAAAAGAGCGATAGCGAGCTACCTATTGCTCCTTTTTGAAGTCACTATCTTCGATATTCTATGTACTTCTATACCTAATATTCCATAACAGAATAAAAGTAGATTACAAACATGTATATTACGATACGATTACGCAATACGCTAGAAGCAGATAATAATGAGAATAACCTCGATGGCCCGTTCTGGAAAATTCTGAGATTGTCAAATGCCATATTGGCCTTTTTGAAAATTTCATTGATCAATGTTTTAGCCTTGAATAAATTGTTTGTTTAGTTTGTTTAGTTATGTCCCTATTGATAAAACTCTGGAAATCGTGAAAGAAAGATTAGAAAATGACACATCACTGAAGACAAGAACAAAACTGGATGTCAGTGCCACCATAGAATTACTCAAACTATGCACAGAAAAAACATATTTTCAATTCAAGAACGAATTTTATAAACAAGAGTTTGATATGGCGATGGGTTCTCCTTTATCGCCCATTTTAAGTAACATATTCATGGATTACTTTGAAGAATCCTTCGTTGAAACATTCCAAAATGGTCCAAAAATATGGTGGAGATACGTGGATGATGTTTTCGCTATCTGAAATCGAAGTGAAGAAGAATTTAAAAATTTCTTGGATCATATAAACGGTCAAGAACCGACGATCAAATTCACGTTAGAATCAGAACAAAACAATCAACTCCCCTTTTTAGATGTCATGATCCAAAAATCATCATCCCGAATGGAAACATCTGTACATAGAAAGAAGACACATACCAATCGATATCTACACTACAACTCAAACCATCATGCCAGTGTGAAAAAAGGCCTAGTTAAATGTCTCTATAATCGAGCCCAAGCAGTTTGCAATTCCAACCAGAATCTACAGGAATAAATAAATCTCATAAAATCTGTTCTCAAGGAAAATGCATATCCAGATCAGTTTGTGGAAAAAACAATCACTGACATTGAAAACAAAAATCCATCAAACAACCAATTAACACAACCAACGTACTCCTGTACGTACACCTACACATTTCACAACCAACATAATACCTTATGTCCCCGGATTATCTGAGAAGATCAAACGGATTGGACAAAGGTATGATGTGAGAACATCATTTAGAACAACAAACACACTGAGATCTATACTAACACATACAAAACCAAAAAACGCAGGAGAAAGTACCAAAAACTGTTTACAACATACCTTGTTCATGTGGTGATAGTTATATAGATGAAACGTCAAGACCATTAGAAGTGCGCCAAAGTGAACATCAGAGTTACATCAGAAATCGACGAATAACCGGATTGAAAATTGCAGAACATATTCTCACATCCAATGGCGATCATACGATTGAATGGAATAGGACGAAAATCTAGATGAAAAACCCATATCAAGAGAGGGGAAAATTGAAAGAAACGGCCTGTATTCTTCTTTCCAATAACAACTGCTTTTCAACAAATTATGTTGAAATGGTCCATACATGGTTACCTCCACTCAGAGAGGAAGTGAGATATGGTAGAATGCTAATAAACTGATCTGAACAACACCCCATATATCAAATGAGCAATACGTCACTCTCAAATTTTTTGGCAGATCTCAATTGACATCCGTCATTTGAAAAAGCGGAAAAGACTCGGCAAGAAAAATCCAAATTATTCAAACAATTAAAGGAGATTTAGAAGATTTTGAGAACGGGGGCAGATATAGTCCCCGAAACGCCAAAAACTATATAGAGAAGTATCTTTTGAATTTTTACAACTGTTTTATAGGCTTATCCAGAAGACGACAAGTTACTGACAAATTGAATCATTTTTCTATAGGAAATATAATTTGGTGCACGCAGTAACTTAACGGGGTGAACTAAGTAGTTTTCCCTTTCTACACTTGTATAGATTTTCCTGATTATATTTTCATTTTCAGACTGTGGAACAAAAAACATATAGAAAAAATACAAATGTGCAGTCTCACCTGACTTCCGGTTAAGCGTCCAGCAAGCACAGTGTTTTGATCTTCATGTACCAAATGTTCAGTGTTTGTTCTTTGCACTGAATGGTCTGTTTCTTCAAGGTTTATGACATCGGGATCATCAGGATCATCGAAGTCTTTTTCGAGCATTCGCTATGGCAGTTGTGACAAATGCTTGTACACATTATTCCTGACTTTCGACAGCCACATCTGTTCCTACATACACCTCTACATTTGCAAAAATGAGGTTGAGGATAGCTTCAGGTGCTCCTGGATCCTCTGTTGTCACAGGGATCAGCCGATCGCTTTTCAACTTCCAACCCCACTCTACAGGGGGAAGTTTATTCCCAAGCCAAAATTGAATTTGGTGGTACACTCGAAATGCGTGCTGTCTTGCTGCTCCTTCTGTGGGCGGTAGAGCAGAAAAATCGGGTTTAGCATCGGATACAGATTTGGTGAAAGCATTGTAGCGGTGCATGTTAGAAGAGGTTTGCTCCCTGGGCACATTGTACAATTCCAGGAATATTTTGTTCTCAGCAGCAGCTACAGCCTCACGGGAGGCTTGTGGGACACAAATTGTTGGTAGCAACCAGTTGATACACTCCATCAGCAGCGACAAGATCGCTAATGCCAGGCAGATGCAGCCTAACTTCTTGTGCCTTTTCATCATTTCTCTTGTCTACAGCATTCAATACAGTCGTTATCATCTCCTCACTTCGACAATAGAATGCATTTCTGCGGGCTTTGATAGGTTTCTTCAATTCATTTTTGAAATACTCTTCATCGTTAACATCTGCACAGAAGAAACAATCCGTTTTGAATTCAAATAATGTGTTCACAGTCGCCAAACAGCAAAGAGCTACCTTGTGCTGATGAAGAGGGGTTTGCAGCATACTGCTGTTTCAGAAAAGCCTTCATAGACTCAGGCCGCGTGTACTCTTTTTGGCACTCAGTGTGTAATCTAATTGTCTCAATACCACTAAGCTTAGAACCCAAATTATCTTTTCTTCGCTCACTAGCTGAAAGTAACGAAGTAATTCCCTTCAAACCAACAGTCGTTACACCAGCAGGTGAATCAAGAATTTTGTCGCACAACAAACAGTTTTCTTCCATTTCATACCTCAATTATGTAAACACGTCATACGTCTACTATGCAAAACACTAGGCACTGACCGAAGGAAAATGGTAAGAACGCACAAAAAATAATAAAGAAACGAATGACCGCACATCACACTTATGCAACGACGCGGATAGCAGGGAATCCTGACTGGAAGAGGGGGGGTTTAGGGTTGGGATGTTGACGATAAAAAAAAGGTTGCGCAACACAATAGAGGCCTGGTTGGAACAATTCAAAGAACCTTTGTGGTTCTTTCAGTTCTCAACGAAATACCCATGGGTACTACAAACAACCCTTGCAATCTAAAGTGTCTTATTCTGCAGGAATTATCCTTCCATTCATCAATAATGAATACCAACAATTATATTTAAATAATGTAAATGAAATTTCGGTGAAATACTACACCATCGTGCACTCCTCGACGGATTTAGAAAAAACGCTATCTTTTAGCGCCCTATAACTCGGTAACCATAAGGAATACAAGTAAAATGTATGAAATCATTTTTGATGCAAATTGAATAAGCTTCAATTATGTATACGGGGTGATTCAAAAGTACTTTAACAAACTTCAGGAGGTGATTCCTTACAATATTCTAATATGAATTGTCCAAATAAATATATGTCCGGAAACGCTTCGTTTCTAAGATACAGGGTGTTAAAGTTTCATTTTTAAACGACGAAACCAAAAAGGAGGAGGTTCTCTATTCGACCCGTATATTTTATGTTTTTCCATCATATTTTTTTATGTATGATCACGCATAACTTTTTACTGAGGCGTCCGATTCCGATAATTCTTTTTTCAGTGGATAGAGTGTACTCCGACTTTGGTCCCATTTGAATTTAAAAGATGAAATCCACCCCTAAGGGTAGCGAAATGAAGGATATTGATCACTCACCCTCTGAATTCTGGTCCGTTAACCGATTCTTTTAGGCATAACTTTGTACTGGGTTCTTCGATTTGGATGATTCTTTTTTTAATAGATAGGGTATACCTTATATTCGGATTTCGAAAGGAATTGGCCACCCTTGCGGGTAGCAAAATACGGGTTAATTGATTTTCACTAGTGAACATTAGCACACACATACGTAGTTGACAATGACAGATCGCTACTGACATTATTCTTGTTCCGTCAAAATCAGTATATTTTACGAGAGGATGGAATGTTATACAAAGTAATGAAATAAACTAACCAGAACAACGAAAATAATTTATATTACAACAAATAGTAAAAGTAGATAGTCATATTATTTAACTGGTAATAGTTGAAGTAAGGTGGGTAAGTAAGTATTTTGGAAGTAATCAAAAAACAAGTAGGTAGTAATTGGTAGATTTTAGCCACAAAAAATTGAAAAATAAAAACTTTTTAACAAAAAATTGAACCGACGAAATACGGAACTGAAAAGTATAAAATAAAAACTTTTGAACAAAAAATTAAACCGCCGAAAAAATCAACTGAAAAGCAAAAAATAAAATAAACCTTCTTAGTCTAAATGATAATTGAGCTCCTAAACTAATGTAAGTAACTGATTTTGAGTCGGCACCAAACAAACTAGCAATTGAATTAGGTGAAGCGTAAAATGATGGCAGCGAGATGCACGGCTGCGTTTTGATCACTTCTTTCATAGATAATGATCTTCGATAATTGTTCGTTTGGCGCCGACTCAAAATCAGTTACTTACATTAGTTTGGGAGCTCAATTATCATTTAGACTAAGAAGGTTCATTTCATTTTTTGCTTTTCAGTTGATTTTTTCGTCGGTTTAATTTTTTGTTGAAAAGTTTTTATTTTCGTTTCATTAAACGAATATTGGTATTGGAAGGTTTTTATTGCTCTCACTCGTAGGGGGCACCACCTACACGTATTTTTCTTTTTTGAAGATTCCTAACTTTTTGAGCGTACTCCTAGCACATTTATCAGTGAAAAAATCAACTCCTCTATCATATCTACGTAAAAAGCTACCCTTGTTACAAGTCGCTATAAGCCACAGTTTTCTAGATATTTGGACTGGAGAATCTCAAGTCGATTATTCGATAATCAATGCGTGTTGAAGTTATTACCATTATTTTGCATTTTTCACAAGAATACTTAGGAAATGAATTTGACGTTTAAGTAAGTAGTTTTGGTAATTACATATTATGTTGTTTTGTTGAAGTTTCTGTGAGTGTTAAAACACTCATTTGGAGAAAATGGATTATTCAAACAATGATGCTTATTTAGCCGATATGCTTTTCGTTTATGGCTTTGCGGATGGCAATGCGCGTGAAGCAAGACGTATTTACCAGTATCGATTTCCTGATGGACTACTGCCTTCAGCTCCAACATTTACCAGACTTCACCGTCGTTTGGCCAAAACAGGTAGCTTTAAGGGGGCAGCTGATATTATTGGAAGACCACGAGCAGTCCGAACCCCAGAATTGGAAAAAGCTGTTCTGAACGCTCTCGAGGAGAATCCAGAAACAAGTACAAGAATAATTGCTGAAGCTCTCAATTCTACTCAGTCCACAGTTTGGAGAATTATCCACGATCAACAATTTCATCCATACCATATTCAAAGGGTAGAAGCTCTTTTGCAACGAGACTTTCCCCAACGCATGTGTCAGCATGTGTCAACGCATGTGTCAGTGGTTTTTGAGAAAATTGGCTGAAAATCCTCAATTTTTAAGATATGTACTTTTCACGGACGAGGCAAACTTCTCCCGAAATGCCATCACAAACTTCCATAACAACCATGTTTGGGCTCTGGAAAATCCGCACGCAGTTAGTGAAAGACATTATCAGTATCAATTTTCTGTAAATGTATGAGCGGCAATAATTGATAATTACTCGATAGGTTCTTTCTTTTTTTTTTTCATTCCGACTGAATGACTTTTCAGAAAATGAATTGCCGAGACTACTTCAGAATGTACCATCAGTAATTCGTATCCGCATGTGGTTTATGCATGATGGGGCTCCAGCCCATTTCAGCGTTGTAGCCAGGGAATTCCTCAACACTGTCTATCCAAATCGATGGATCGGTAGGGATGTAGAAGAACCTAACCAGGCGTGGACACCAAGGTCTTCAGATCTAAATCCGCTCAATTTTTATTTTTGGGGACATTTGAAGTCACTAGTTTATTAAACTCCAGTAGCGAACGAGACAGATCTAAGAAACCGAATGGTAGACGCCTGTGAAACAATAAGAAACACACCAATAATTTTTGAGCGGGTACGAAATTCAATGACTAGTAGACTGAATGCCTGTATCTTCGCTGAAGGTGGACACTTTGAACAATTTATTTGAATACAATTTAGTTTCCTTTATTTTATTTTATTCTACATATTCAAAATTTCTTAAAATAAAATGTTGATATTCCTTGCAAATTTTATAAAAACAAATACAGATTTTGCACCCTTGATACAAAAATAACTATTTCAAACGAGTAAAAATAAATAGAATAGGTGGCGCCCCCTACAAAAAACCAAAACTACTTACTTAAACGTCAAATTAATTTCCTAACCATTCATGTGAAAAATGCAAAATAATGGTAAAAACTTCAACACGCATCGATTATCAAATAATCGACTTGAAATTTTCAAGTCCAAATATCTAGAAAACGGTTGCTCATAGCGATAGATATGATAGGGGAATTGATTTTTTCTACTGAAAAATGTGCTAGAGGTACTCTCGAAAAAGTTATGAATCTCCAAAAAAGAAAAAGACGTGTAGGTGGAGCCCCTTACGAGTAAGAGCAATAATAACATCAGGTTACGAATTCGACACCTCAAAAAACCTCTTAATACAAAAAAAAAAAAAAAATTAACACCCTTATTTGGAAAGAAGCTTTCCGGTTTTTGGAATTTTGGTTAAATAATTTCCTTAATTTGTCAAAGTACTTTTGAATCACCCTGTATAGTTATTTTTCACCTCAGACCAACGGTTCTCGAGATTTTAACGAAAAATTAAAAAAAGTGACTTGTCTTCGCTAATTGCCGCTAGAGTACGCCTCATATTCTTGAGGATAAAATTGAAATTTTTCAAAAAACTGTATAGTTTTCGAACATTTCATGAAGGCAAGTGCGCTTTCCGCGTATTCTTGATATTCATTTGAAAATGCGGAGGGCGCACATGAGCGTCTTAAAAGTATTACTGAAAGAAACATCAGATATGATTTAGTTGAAACGAAAACTCAACAGCGCACAAAAAAAATTGCCGCATTCAGTATACCTAACGTAATTTTGGCCGCAGCGAGAGGTTTAACAATACAAGGAAATTCAATTGACAGGTTTAGTGTACAGGATTTTTTATCACATACAGAACTTTTGGAATCCTGTTTCTAAAGTTGGTCAGTTTTTACAATATTATTTTTTAAGTTGAATAAATTTGTGCACAAATATAGGGAATTGTTGTTTTTACAGTGTAATAGCCGAGTGTGCACAAATATATGGCATTGTTCTTTCCACCGATATAGCTCTGAAAAATGGCGCAAACATGGACAGACCTAAAGTTCTGTCAGAAAAAATATGTGGAGGCTGTACCTACCACATGGTTTGTAGGAAGTGACCACTGCTATCAGCCTCCCGTTCCCCAAAAATGCATGATCCTCAAAACACCTGTTGGCCACTTCATAAGGAAGAGGTTTGTAGGTGAGGAACTGATGATAAGTTGATTTTATCATTTTTACTCGTGTTCTCAAAACAACTCTCATTGAAATGTTGTTCATTATTTTTAGTCAATCGATCTAAGCGAGAAATAAAGCAAAAAAAGTCGACTTGGATTCTGACTGCGACAAGTAAAAACAAAGTCAGATATGAAAAAGTTCTTTCATCTGATGAAGAAAGTGAATTATCATCATGGGACTAATTAGTTAATTCACCATCGATAGAAAAAACCTATTTGAATCCACCCAAAATGGGTGTTGACAGCAATCATCAGCCAAACTCAATTGATGATGAAGCCAAGTGTCCCGAAGACCCAAGTAGAAAGATTTCTGCTTTATCAAACATCTCCAGAACAGATATTGAAAACCCAGCTGTTGGTATGTTTCTCTCCAGTATTAAAAAAACCTTTTATATTTGCACACCAATAAGATTCTTCGCAACAAGCAAGAAAAATGAAAAAGAAACAATATTAAGAAGGAAATTAAAAAAAATCCACAGGGAGGTCAACACGGAGAAATAAGTTCAAACAAGTTTGAACCTTCAAAGGAAGTGAGCTGATCAAATGCGCCGAAAGGAAGCAAGGACCATAATTTCAGAGAGAGAGAGAGCGGCGGAGACGGATGGACGCGCTATCGATGGAGGAAGGGGAATCATTTTACAATGGTATAGTCTCAGATCAATAAAAAACCATACTCTTGTACACAAGTGAACCCTCAATTGAAGTGTTTTAAAAATACAGTTTTGAACCCCTTAAAACGGCAAGAGTTGTTTTGTTTTGGTTCCTCTATCATATACACAAAACATTACACGTCCCGCCGAAGTTATGTTCGGTTCAAAACATTGCAATGTAAATTTAGCATCGGGCCTATCTATGGTTTTTTATTGATCTGAGGGTCTAGTTGAATACTCGATTATCCATCGCATATATCTGTTATATTTTGTGCTGGTACCATTCTGTCTAAGCTCATGGTGAATCCGATGGTTCGCGATTTCATTTCTGAATCTGTATACAAGTCAGCGGGACAGTGAGCAAATGGTTTGAAAATAAGTCGATGTGATTCAGAGTGAGTGAGTGAGTGATATATTGAGCTAAATAGTAAATTAATCTGTCATATAGCAGTGCATCAGTGTTTCTGGTAGTTATCCAATGAAAAGTGCCAATTGTGAGATTGAAATCAACTCACACTAATAATAAGTTTTGTATTGAACGCCCGCATCCATCTACCCTTAGCGCCTGTAAACATGCATCACAAATTCACCACGCATGAATTCTCCTATCATCAGGTATCTGAAACATTCACGCTCTGTGCGGTGAATTGGTTTAATGAAGCCAAAGCCCAGAGTTGCAACAACAAACCTTATTATAAACTACTAAGTTAAACATAACACAGAGCCACCGGCAACTTTAGTGCATCACGTACGTAGCAAAATTCGAAGGGCAATCGACACAAAAGCAACATATCTAGAATAATAATCAGAGGTTGGTTTAACTAACACAGTAGAGAACAGAATCAGACAGCGGAGTGGCCTTTATGATTCTCTGTGCAATTTATGTACTATGACGTGAATTGATTAGAGTTGGCTAAGAGTAATGAGGGATAAAGTACGGGCATGTAAGATAATTAAGGTAGGTATAATAGGACGGGTAGAATGAACCTCCGATTTAAGTAAAGGAAAGGATTAAGTTGAAGCAAGTTGAAGATAAATGAGAAGCTTTAAAAACTGTAACGTGACTACGTAAAAAATTAAATAAACTAAAAAGTAAGGATCAAGTAAGGTGTTGATTGCTATCATCGTCCAATTGAGAATGGTATGGCAGTTTTTTCAGTTTTTGGCATGGAAGACGGGTTCTGGCACATAAAGCTAGACGATCAAAGTGCAGATTTATGTACTTTCAATACACCATTTGCGCGATATCGTTTTAACCGGCTTCCATTTGGGATTTCATCAGCCCCCGAAGTTTTTCAGCGAAAAAACATGGAAATTTTTGGGGATCTACCGGGTGTTTTCATTTATTTTGATGATATAGTCATCTGTGGCAAGAATAAACTTGAACACGATCAAAATCTAATCAATTTTCTAGAACGGGCAAAACAATTCGGAGTCAAACCCAATAAAAACAAAATTTAGTTTAAAGTTTGTCAAGTCAGGTATTGCGGACATGTAATTTCAAAAAATGAGGTCAAGTTAGATGACAAATATATCAAAGCTGTTACATTTCTTGAATATCCATCCGACAAAAAATCTTTGGAAAGATTCCTGGGGTTTTTGAAATATCTAACAAAATTCATTCCCAATTTATCACAAATAACTGCCCCTCTTCGTGATCTATTTAAAAAAGATGCTGTTTTCAAATTCGATAAAACATATAAGAAAACTGTTGATAAAATTGAACTGATAGTAACAAAAGCTCCTAATTTGAAAATTTTTAATAGTAAGGAGCCAATGGTCATACAAACGGATGCATCACAAAATGGTCTAGGTTCTTGTCTCTTACAAAACGAACAACCTATTGCATTTGCTTCGAAAAGTCTGACAGAGTGTGGAAAACGGTATGCCCAGATTGAAAAAAAAATGCTTAGTATAAAATTTGCCTGTGAAAAATTTCATTTCTATATATATGGACATGAAGTGATGGTTCATACAGATCATAAACCTCTTGAATCCATCTTTAAAAAAAATATCAGTCAACTTACCTGTAGACTTCAAAATATACGAATGAAAACTTTAAAATACTCTCTGAATGTGAAATATTTGAAAGGTTCGCTTATGTATATTGCCGATTTTTTATCTAGAGCCCCCTTGCCAGAAACTGGTGGAAACGAAATAGACGATGAAAACAAAATTGTACACTTAGCATCCAAATATATTTCAATGTCAGACGAACGAAAATCAGAGTTCCAATCAGAGACACGAAAAGATGCCATTTTAAGAAAGGTGTTTGAATTCACCGAAAAGGGTTGGCCACGGAAAAAATAAGATATTGAGCTAGAAAATTTCTGGAAAATTAGAAATGATATTTCTATAGGCGAAAAACTACTTTTAGTGAATGACAAGTTGATTGTTTCTTCTTCATTGAAACGAAAAATTCTGTCTTTACTCCATGAAAATCATTTTGGAGGAAATAAAACCAAAGCTAGAGCAAGAAGTGATTTTTATTGGCCTAAAATGTCAAGTGAAATTGCTTCATTGGTTAAAAATTGTAAAGTCTGCGAAAGATACGCCAGAAATAATGCAAGCGAACCTCTTTTACAACCCCAGGTTCCATCAAGGCCAAGGGAAAGAGTTGCAGGGGATATAATGTTTTATGGGAACAATGACTATATGGTTGTGATAGATGCTTATAGTAAGTGGCTTGAAATTCGTAAATTGAGGTCGAAACGGACCTCGGATATAATTTCAGTACTCAAGGAAATTTTTTGTTCACAAGGTATTCCAGACGTATTCTGTTCTGATAATATGCCTTTCAATAGTATCGAATTTCTGAGTTTTGCGAGTGAATGGCAATTTAGGACAATCACTTCAAGTCCTACATACCTCAATCAAATGGCTTGGCTGAAAAAGCTGTTGGCATAGCAAAATCGATTTTTCGAAAAAGCAAAGACCTTTATGCGGGTCTGCTAGAATATAGGAATTCACCAATTGTATCTATAGGACTTTCGCCTAGCCAACTTCTCAATAACCGAAGATTACGGGATGAGTTACCAGTTCATTCCGGGTTGTTAAAACAGGAAGGGGTAAACACCGAGGAAGTCAGAAGGAAACTGATAAAGAATCAACATGTTCAGAAGTGCTATTATGACAAGAAAGGAGTTGAGAATTTGTCCAAGGTGAAAGAAGGTGATAAAATCGTTATTGGGAAAGATGGAATATGGGAACCCGGAACAGTGATTGGTGAACATCAAAGTCCAAGATCATATATAGTGGAAGATAACTCAGGAAAAATACTAAGAAGAAACAGAAAACTACTTAAAACCGCATCTTCCGATTTCAGTAAACCATCTGATGAAAGCTCTGAGGGCTCCGGAAGATCTGAAGGAAGGGTATCTAGAACGATTAGGAAACCTGTCAGATTTGATGATTATATTTTGAGTTAAATTGATGTTCAGTAAAATTCATTGATTAATAATGAATGATTCAGTTCGAATAATCTGCTTTCATGTTGTCCTAATTTGGTTTTTAGTTGTATTTTTTTTATTTGTTTCTGTTCAACCTTTTCATTTGTGGAAGGATGTGAAGTAATCATGTAAGCTTTGGTCGTCATGGAGACAGATGTCTGGTAGATATTCCTGTTTATTTAGTTAGTAGTCGTCTCGCAGTTTCACATTAATAACGTTATAAATCAATTCAAATGGCGTGGTCGTGCGTATTTTGATGATGATGATGATCTATTGGCGCAGCTTGGCAGTAAAATCGACCAGTTTGCCGTCACGTCGAACGGCATGACGCTCTCTCATGCCGTGACGACTTCTGTGTGTGCGCGCGCATACTACACACTCCGTTACTTCTCTGTATGAGCTGCTTACTATATCTATCCGA
Organism: Gonioctena quinquepunctata; assembly: GCA_018342105.1. NCBI lineage: Eukaryota > Metazoa > Arthropoda > Insecta > Coleoptera > Chrysomelidae > Gonioctena > Gonioctena quinquepunctata. The sequence continues at coordinate 24,849 of JAFIRS010002824.1, read as the reverse complement.
CTCTAGTATACTTGAAATGTTTACCGCTCGTACGCACGCCTTGTATTCATTTCTTTAAAATATTATATTATTGTTATTGTTTTTGAAGCGCTCAAAAGAATTCCAATCAGTGATAATATTATTGAATCCTGTTGTTCTCACACGATTGATATTCAGAACTGCCGTTAGAAAGCGCTAGTAGCATTCATAAACGCTGAAATCTATATAATAAAAATGAATCTCGATTCTTTGTAAGCACAGAACGGGAGAACGGCTGGACCGATTTGGCAATTTTCTTTCGGAAAAACGGGATAACAAACGGAAAAGAGAGGATAACGGGATAACGAAAAAACGGGATAACAGGAAAACATAATAACAGGAAAACGGATAAACGAGATAATGGAATAACGGGATAACTGGGAAATGGGATAATGGGAAAACGGGATAACGAGAAAACGGGATAACGGGAAAACGGGATAACTCAGTAACGTAATATTGGAAAAATGGGATAAAGGGAAAACGAGATAACGGGAAGCGGGCATAGTCAAAAGCATAACATAGATGAATCAACACCAAAAAAGATAGGAAAAAAAATCTACAGGAAAATAATTTGGGGAATATAGAAATTTGAACAGGACAACGTCTGTTGAGTCAGCTAGTATAGTGAAAAATAGTTTTTCTGTCGCTTGGTATACTTTTAAATTGAATATTCACAAAAAATAATTTGATTGTTATCGTGGATTATTCAATTCATAGAAAAATCTTTTTATTCAATATTCAATTCAGATTGTTTACCTTTTCAAAGTGACGTTGGTGTTTCTAATCTGCCATTGCCGTTTCATTGAGCAGTATCCTAATCATCCTCCACTGAATTAAAATATAACACAACTGCCACTAGATTTTTTAGTTCAGGTCACCACCCACTGATGTGGCTTGTTCGAAAAACAGTCAAAAGTCTTTTTTTCGTTAATATAGAATTTTGGTTTCGCCAGGTATTGCCTAGCTTAACTTTCAACATATTTGTTTCCATATTCATAACGAGCAAGCGCGAAGAACTTGAGGATGTTTCTTTCATATTTTGGGAATAAATGAATGATTTTTTCCATTGCTTATATTTCCATAACCAGTGATCGGATTTTGATGATTATTTTTTTCTGCAAGAGATGTTAATCAACTTAAATTAAAAATCAGTACCTACAGATTTTTTCACTATCGGTGTAAATTTTAATTGCGAAAATCATAGCCAACTTAGTTATTTGTAAGATGTGTTGCGAATAAAATTACCTTGGCAAAATATTTCGGTTGAAGGTTTTCTAGGAAAGCAGTAAAATGGGATGAGAATATATATTTTAATTTTGATATGGTTGCGATATAAAAATGTATGATATTGCAGTCAAGGAAAAATCAATATTGAAAACAACATTAATTTATATATATATATATATATATATATATATATATATATATATATATATTGAAATTTGGAAACTGAATACCAAAGGTTGTGAACTTCCCTACTGGTGATGATAGATGACGAAATCGTCAAAGATGACGTCACAAGGCCATTGTGACCAATAATTTTGAATGGAACCCTACGGCAAGCGACACCTCTTTTGAAAGGTATCGAAAAAACCTATTCAATGATACTAATTTTGTTTGTGTTTATGGCAGTTTTGGCAACTCGCCTTTAAAAAACGCAAAGCTGTGATGAATTAAATCAGTTAATACTGAAATTCCAAATTCAAGCTCCGCCTCTGGATAGTTGTCAAGCTGACGTTTTTGTTAGACTCCCTAATTCGACGTTTTTGTAATTGTCCAAGTTTTTGTACATTTAATAATTTGTGTATTGTTGATCGAACGTTTAACTGTTTTAGCAGCTTTTGGTACCTTTAATATATTTGTACATTTTAATAATTTGTTAAACTGTTGTGAGCCGAACGTTTAAGTGCTTCAAGAAGCGAAATGGTACGTGCTTTAGGTGATAAAGTAGCAGCGATACTAATTCTTGGTGAAACTGGACAAAATATTCATGCAGCAGAACGAATTTTTAATGAGAGGTTTCCCGATCGCCCCACAAATTTCTGATGAGAAAAAAATTGATATACTGGCAGAAGTAATAGTTAATCCTACTTCTTCAACAACTCACGTTGCATCTACCTGTGAAGTCAGTCGAAGTACAGTACACAGGGTGTTGAGAATAAACAAATTTCATCCATAAAAATTAAAAATGGTTCATCAACTTTCAGACGACGACCTTATCTGTCTCGTGAAACACATACCCAATTTTCCCAGAAGGTGAATGTTTGGGCAGGTATCCCGAGAAACCACATCGCTGGACCTCTTCATTTAAATACGTATTTAACTAGTGAGGTTTATTTGGAGCTGTTGCAAAACGCAATAGAACCGTTAATCCTTGAAATTTTGGGAGATAATCCAGATGAATTCAGCAATTTGGAAATAACATTCCAAGAGGATGGTGTTCCTCCACACTATTACGGTGCAGTAAGACGGTATTTGGATGAGGAGCATCATGGTAGATGGATTGGACGACGAGGTTCAACGGCATGGCCAGCTCGATCACCGGACCTCACACCTTTGGATTTTTTTCTGTGGGGGTACCTTAAATCGAAGGTTCACGCCACTGAACCTGACAATATTGACGTTTTAAAACAACGTATTGTTGCAGAATGTGAGGCTGTTTCCGCAGACACATTTGCAAAAGTACGAGAAGAGTTTAAAAATAGGATATTTCACTGTCAGGAAGTGAATGGAGGTCACTTCGATCAATTTTTTTAAGTAGATACTGATTCTCAAATCTGTAATTAATATCATACTGAATGGAATTTAAATTTTAATGTTTACTAATGAGCCATTAAAACTGCCATAAACACAAACAAAATTAGTATCATTGAATAGGTTTTTGCGATACCTTTTAAAAGAGGTATCGCTTGCCGTAGGGTTCCATTTGAAATTATTGGTCACAATGGCCTTGTGACGCCATCTTTGACGATTTCGTCATCTTTCATCACTAGTAGGGAAGTTTACAACCTTTACTACTCAGTTTCCAAATTTCACTTGTTTATGTATAATCGTTCCAAAAATAAGAGGGGGGGAGGGGACTTTTGAGAAGCACTGAATATATATATATATATATATATATATATATATATTTTAGTAGTTGGCCGTGGTAGTTGGCCGTGGGTATGTGCAGTTCCGCTCCTACAAAATCGCTCTTTTCTCGTACAAATACAAGTCGTTAATTAACAAAAGTGGTATCAAAATACTTATATTAGTGTGTTCTGCAAGAATAACATTTCAAAAATTGTGATCCTACAGTGTCAACTGCATAATAAAACGAAACAATTTTTAAAAGATCTGAGAGTGACAAAGTTTCATATCTGCTTTTTGCGACAAACAATCGAAGAGACTATTGGAATACAAAAACTTGTAAAGATGTATAAAAACTACAGAATACGGCAGTGATAGTCCAGTGGCGTGAAACAAATAACTGATATACACTGTTGCCAAGTCGCAAAAATGGCATCTAAGATTACTAGATCACAAAGTCGGAGTCAAGCAAATATTGCGAACAAGAACTCGAAAAGTATATTATCCGTAGAGGAGCCTTCAACAATTAACAGCATCATAATGAACGAGGATGAGAAATACCTAAAATTTCAAAAGGAAATAGATAGGCTGAAAATTCAACTAGAACTTAATGAGAACGAGAAAGAGAATATGACTAAGATGCTACAAGACGAAATTCAAATATTGAAAAAAGATTGTCAAGAAAAGGAAAATTATATATTCAACTGAAGAGACGAAGTCAGGACTTTGAAGATGAAGTGTATGAAGCTGAACAAAGTTTTTCAATATAAAGTCAGAGGCAACTGCAAACAATAATGGAACTAAATGAAAAATCTACGAAAATGAAGGAAAACATCATACTTCTGCAGAATAAAAATGAAGAGAATGAATCAAAGCTCATAGAAGCAAAAAATATAATTAAAGAAATGAAGGAAATGAGAGAAACCATGTTAACTTCAATTGATGTTCTCACCCAAGAAAATAAATTATATCAGAGTCAACTGCAGGATATTAGGAATGGAAGGCAGTCGGCTGATGTTCAACCCTTCAACAACCGAAGACACAAAAAACCGATAAAAAACACATAACTGAAGAAGAAAGGAAAAGTATCAGTAAGCCTGAGGATACTCTGAGACAAAATTGTGCGGCATCTAGGACTTATTTGTCTCTGGAATTCAAGGTAGAGATATGGCACATAGACTTTTTAATCTACTAGGGGACAAGTGTACAGTTCAGGCTATAGTGAAGCCAAATGCAATCGATAAGACTCTAATAGAAACTGCTTTAAATAATAGCAAGGATTTCAGTGATAATGATATGGTTATTTTATGGCCAAACAGATGTGATAAAATTATCATCAAAGATTTTTTGATAAAACTCAAGCATACCCAACCCCTCATTATCACAGAGGCCTATCGCTATGATTATGATTATAGGAAGGAAAATGAAGATATTTATAAAAGGAACCTAGATTTATTCCAAGAAATATATACCTTGGGATTTAACAAATGTCCTATTATGGAATGCAATAATATTATCAATAGAAGCTGTTACAAAAGGGATGGGGCTAATCTCAATTATAAAGGAATATCATTATTAGGCAAGGGAATAGCAATGCATTTGGAAAATTATTATTGCAAAAACTCTACGACTCTCAAAACATCATTTTCTTTTTTAGAAAACAGGAAATTTCAAAAAACTACCGCATAGTTGAAACAAATGATAAGGCCCTGGAAATTAAACAAACAAATATCAATATTTTTCACCAAAACATTCAATGCATAGGTAACAAAATCTTAAGGATTGAGGATGCTCTCATTGATATTGAATGTGACTTTTTACTTATTTCGGAACACTGGCAGGATAAATTTCAAATCACGAATGTAATTATTGAAAACTTTCAGTTAATAAATGCTTACTGTAGATCTCTCTCAAAACACGGAGGAGTAGCTATTTTCAAACATAATGAATACCACTCGGCAACAAAAGCTTTCGATGTATCTGAATATTGTTTAGAGGGTACTCTTGAATGCTGTGCGGTGTCAATCTTGAAGTTGAATTTGATTATAGTTGTTATATATAGACCACCAGGCGGTGATTTCAAATTTTTTTTAGAATTGCTTGCGAACCTTCTGGAAAAAACTTCGAGCCTTTTCAAGTCAATTATTTTAGGAGGCGACTTTAATATCGATTTTCTTACACTAAGTAATAATCTAACATTAATGGAAGATCTTTTAGGGTGTTATGATCTGTGTTCAACAATTAAGTCACCAACCAGAGTAACGGCTGCATCCTCTACACGTTTAGATAACTTTATCATTAGTTCTAGTTTTGAATGCTACGAATCAAATGTGGTTGATTTTCGACTATCTGATCACTATGCTCAACACATTAGGATCTCTAATATAATTGATGTAATAAAAAATTCTCAAAGTTATGTGTACCGGAGGCTTTTCTCTGAAAACAATAACAATCGTTTTCTAGAATGTTTGGAAGCTGAGAATTGGAATGCTATTTACAATGAACAGAATTCTAATATAGCATGGGATAATTTCATTAACACTATAATTAGACATAAGAACAACTGCTTTTCTCTTCGCAAAGATACGTCAAACCCTAAGAAAAGAGGGGTAAAGAATGCGTGGATGACTGATCACGTTAAACAACTTAAAGAACGGATGATTTTGTTCTCAGATTTGTCACAAACCTATCCACAATATAAAATCGCGTGTATAGAGAGTCAGAAGCGATACTGTATGGCACTAACAAGGGCAAAAAAAAATATTTTGACAACTTAATAATTAATTCTGAGAATAAATCAAAAGCTACGTGGGACATAATTAACAAACTCAAAGGTGCAAAAAGAGGAGAAAAACAATTAGTTGAAATGAAGGAAAATGGTGTGCAATTATCTGATCAGGATTTAGCTATAAAATTGAATTTGCTTTTTACAAAAGACATCATGCAAGACCGTAAAAAAAATTTGGATCACATTAGTTTGAATATTCCCAGTTGTAACTTGTCTTTTTTCCTAAAACCTGTCACACTTATAGACGTGGAAACCCTTATTGATAACTTGAAGACATCCAACTCATCAGGGTATGATCAAGTTCCAAATAATTTAATTAAAAAAACTAGTGACTCCTTATGTCCGCCATTGGTATTCTTGATAAATAAGTCCTATGAAATGGGCATTTTTCCAGACTGTCTTAAGCTAGCAGAGGTAATGCCTCTCTATAAAAAAGGAGATTCTAATGAACTTGCAAATTATAGAGCTATCAGCTTACTTTGTAGCTTTTCCAGAATCATTGAAATGAACGTGAAAAATCAGCTGAATTCATTCTTAACGCAGCATAACATTTTATCAACAAGCCAACATGGTTTTCGCACTAATATGGGTACAGAGACTGCACTGAATACCTTTCAAAATGAACTCGTCTGTAGATTAGACAAGGGTGATTATGTGTTTCGACTATTTATAGATTTTTCGAGGGCTTTCGATGCGGTTAACCATAACATGTTTATTGCTAAACTCGAACGATATGGAATAAGAGGTATACCTTTGAAGTTCTTTGAATCATATCTCTTGAATAGGACTCAGTTTGTTTTACTCAACGGCACTAACAGTCCTTCCTATACCATCATACAGGGAGTTCCACAGGGATCTGTCTTGGGACCTATGCTTTTCAATGTATTTGCAAATGACCTCATATATTTTGTAGAAAATATTCCGAATGTCAAGATTATATGTTACGCTGATGATACTAACATCATTATATCAGGTGACAGCCAACAATCACTGATCTGTTTTACAGAAATTGTATACGATAACATAATACGATGGTCAGAAAATAATAATTTCCTATTGAACCACAAAAAAACAGTGTTGACATATTTCGGGCACAGACGACAAGACCCACCTATAATATTTAAAGATACAGAAAAACAATTACTCTGTTCGGAAAACGTGAAACTACTAGGAGTTATTTTTGACAGGCAATTATCATGGACAGATCATACCAACCAATTATGTAAGAAACTTCGAAGTGCCTGCTACAGCATCAAATACTTGAAAAATCATTGCAGCAAACACATTCTCATCACACTGTATTATGCCAATTTTCACTCCCACATGAGATATGGAATACTAAGTTGGGGAAACAGTGCTAATGTAAACAGAGTTTTTATTTTACAAAAATACGTGATACGCATTATTGAGAATATTGATAAGAGGACTAGCTGTAGAGAACTTTTCAAAAAACTAAAAATCCTGACATTATTTAGCGTATATATTCTGGAGGTGTGTATATATTTCTATAATAATTATAAAAACATTACAATGTGCTTGCCAAAACATGATCATAACACTCATTACCGCAATATGTTACAGCCCAATTCTCACTGCTCCGCACTTTATCAAAAAAGTTTTTATTTTATGGGGTGCAAATTATACAATAAATTAAATCCGGATATGAAGTCAGCACCAAATGTCAGAACATTCAAAAATAGACTGAAATAATTCTTAATTGAAAAGTGCTGCTACTCACTAGATGAATTTTGATAATTTTTATGGATGCATGTGTGTGTATGTGTACTTATATATTTATAGTATAGTATTTTGTATTATTTATTTGTTTTCTCTGACATAATACTTACTAGTCAAACTGTTTCGTCCAAAGTGTACTCCATTACATGGTTTTAGTTTTCCTTTTTCTGCGTTACTATGTAACAATTTTCATACTGTGTTATATCTCATAATTTTGGTATATGCATTCTGTGTTTTCGACATGTTTGTCCATTTATATTTCCTTGTGAATATGTAAAATGGTAAACGAATAGAGCATCTATCTATCTATCTATCTATATCAGCCCTGGAGGTGTCCAGGGGGGTTCCTCAGGGCAGCGTATTCGGACCACTCATATTCATTATTTACATTTGTGATCTGCTATCCATTGCCGAACGAGACCAAACTATCATCAAGTATGCTGACGATACCATACTATTATTTACCGCCCCGAATTTTCTCACCCTTAATAGTAATTCACTTATGGTGAATATTGAGAACTGGTTTGTGAACTCAAAATTAGTGCTACACCCAGTGAAAACCAAACCAGTGTTTTTTAAAACAAACTGTGGGCCTGACACTTCAGATAACATAAAACTTAAGGAATATAAAATCCAGTTTTCGGCAGAAACTAAGTGCTTGGGTGTTTTTCTCGATGACACCTTGAGTTTTTCTTATCACATAAGCCGTCTCTGCAAAGAGCTCAATCAGTCATGCTTTGGCCTCAGAATATCGTCAAATAATACTAACATTAGCATCGTAAGGACCTTCTACTATGCAATGTTTTACTCGAGAGTGGGAAACGGCATCATTCTTTGGGAAGGAAGTGGTGGAGCCTTGAATATTTTCGGAATTCAAAAGAGAACTAGTCGAATAATTAAGAAATTGAGTTTTCTCACATCGTATAGAACTCACTTCAAATAGCTGAATATACTTACTATCCCAGCAATATACATATTTAAATGTATGAAATTCGTTTAAAAAAATGGGCATATTTTCCTACAATTCCAAATAACTCATAGTCATGGTGAAATAAATATCTCAACTTACAACATTCCCTATCACAGGTTAGCCTGTATTTAGAAAACTGCCCAATATTCTTGTATGAAATTGAACAATCACCTGCCGGCCCATTTGAAAGCAAAAAATAATTTTCAAGACGTAGAAAAACCCATATTGCTTCTCTTATGTTCCCTAGAACTTCTACCGATGAGTATTTATTTGGATTATGTAACAGATTCAGAATCCTTTCTGCATCCATATATATATATATATATATATATATATATATATATATATATATATATATATATATATATATATATATATATATATATATATATATATATATATATATATATATATATATATATATGTAGGGTGCTTCATTTTTTGGGGAAACATTTTTTTTCTTCCCTCCTGAAAATCTTGTAATTTATAGAAAAACAAAATTTTTGAGCAAATTGCGAAATCTTTATTCGAATTTTAACCCATTGCTAGAGAATTTTGAATTTTATCCATTGAAATACCATTAAAAAATTATTTTTTATACGTTTTTCCTTCCGCTCACCCGGAAAAAATTGGGAATTTTGACTCATGGATTCTTGTTATAGGTATAATTTTCTACAAAAAAGCCCATTGCGTCGAGTTTGTAACTCCAACGGGTTCGACGAAAAATGTAATTTAATCTGAATTTTCATAAACATAGCAGTAAATCGCGTTTATTTGCTAACCTATTGAAGATAGAAAGAAAATGTGGTAGTAATAGCTGTGAAATTACTGATTCAAAACATTTTTGCTGCCATAAAGTTTCAAAAAATACAAGGACAAACAAAGTTTTCATTCAATTTTTCAACTTGTATTTCATAAATTAGCTTTTATTGAAAAAAATTGATTTTTTTCGTTAATTTTAAGTTTAAAGTGGCTTCAACAGCTTAACTATGAGAGCTACGAAAAAATATCTTAAAGCAAAATTGTAGGGCATAAACCCCCTGATTTTTTTTTCTATCTTCAATAGTTTAGCAAATAAACGCGATTTACTGCTATTTTCATGAAAATTCAGCTTAAATGACATTTTTCGTCGAACCCGTTGGAGTTACAAACTAGACGCAATGGGCTTTTTTGTAAGAAATCATACCTATAAAAAAAAAATTAATGTTATTTTAATGGATAAAATTCAAAATTCTCTAGGAGTGGGTTGAAATTCGAATTACGGGTTCGCAATATGCTCAAAAATTTTGTTTTTCTATGAATTGCAAGATTTTGAGGCAGGACTTGAAGAAAAAAATGTTGCCCAAAAATGAAGCACCCTAATATATATATATATATATATATATATATATATATATATATATATATATATATCGAGAATGAGAGAAATCTGTTACGAATCCAAAAAGACACACCATCCGTCTACAGCCTGTTTCATGGTTTCCCAATCATCAGGACGGCTTGTGGTCTCCTTCAAATTCGCATCAGATTTCTCGTTGGTTCATAGCCTTAGGCCAATATATATATATATATTTATATATATATATATATATTTATATATATATATATATATTTATATATATATATATATATATATATATAAGAGAGGAATATCGAGGGGACTGTTCAAAACAAAACGGAAGGAATTTAGTGAACATAGCCCTCAGAGAAAGTTGTTTACCGTAGACAAGTGTTTTGGGCTCTCGGCCCTCATCAGTACGGTGGAGAAGTGAAAGGATGAACACGACAAATCAACGGAGTCAACAAACAGAAAGCCAGCCGCACATTTGTGGTTCCGGTCAGCAGACCCAGGAATTCCAGGGCAACAACCAACGTCACCACGGAGGCAGATATAGCTACCTGCGTGACATCCGAGTCCAGAAATATAGATATGCAAGAGAGGAATATCGAGGGGAATATTGAAAACAAAATGGAAGGACTTTAGTGGACATAGCCCTCAGAGAAAGTTTTAACCGTAGACACGTGTTTCGGGATCTCGGCCCTCATCAGTACGGTGGAGAAGTGCAAGGATTAACAACACTTGGTAGAAAACGACAAATCAAAAGAGTCAACAAACGTACTGATGGGGGCCGAGAGCCCGAAACACGTGTCTACGGTAAACAACTTCCTCTGAGGGCTATGTCCACTAAATTCCTTCTATATATATATATATATATATACGTTCTGAGTATCTTTCACATTATTGTTATTATGCTGATGACTGGCTTGTATATATTACTCTTGTATTTCGTTATATGTTTGTAATATGTAATTTAAGTGCAAAATTATTATGTTTTTTTTATTTAAAAAACTATCGTAAGTTCTTCGTATCATAAGCGAGTTTTACAACTGATACGCCAAACTACTTCTAATTAAAAGTTCTTCGGTTTTTATTATAAATACGGTACACAAGAAGGTTTATGACAGTGTTACGGTATTATTTTCAGTTGTAATACCACAAGAGAGTGAGAATAAAGTGAAAATAATTCAACAGATTTTCGAAAACTTGTTGTTGCCAGGCAATACACACGAGAGTTCGACGGGCTCGAGTGGCTATTGCAAAAAAAAATATAGCGCGAATCGTTATTTGTTTATTTAATAAACAAATAAAAAATTGAAAGATTTTTTCTCTGAATGAGAAAGAACAATGGAAATATTAATTGAAAAATTGTTTCTCAATATCAATATTTACTTGCAAGAGAACTAACAAGTGAGATTTTAAGCAATAATTTTTTTTTAAAACGATTCTTTTCTTAAAAATTATTATTTTCATTATTAATTACATTACCAAAAAAACATTAACTATCTCATAAACAATGTATTTGTTCATAACAATTGTAGTGAAAAATAAAAAAATAAAAATTAATGTGGCTTTTAACAATAAAAAAACAAATCAATCGTGATATTTGAAAATATTTTTTTTATGTTTTATATACTTTTTCAGCATCTTCAATTGTTAATAAAAAAATTAAAAATTCTGATTTTTTTATTATTCCACCGAGGATTTTTCCTGAAGCCTTCAAATAACAGCTAAAAAAAATACATTTCAGGCTTCCGGTCTAAAAATTATCGAGGTTTTTTTGTTCACTTCCAACTTGGAAACATTTGTTAATTAACAAAAGCATAATCAATAATGGACTTGAGATAATTTTTTTTTGCTGACGGAATTTTGTTTATTTAGCTATCCAGCAAATGGCTGATTCTTTTCATTCCTAAATATTTATATTTAATTGGTTACAATCACCCGTTTCCACCCGTATTTTCACCGCTTGATTAAAATTTTAAATATTGGTGCTGCAGTTCCGGGAATTGGGTCTTCTTTGGAAAATTTCCTGCTCTCTTTGGATCATTTCAGATTTCCGATATCTGCAATAGTTTTCGAGATATTAAAAAACCGACCTGTATTTTTTTTAACTAAATTGTTTATAACTTTTGAACTATTTGTTTGCGAGACAAGGGACAAAGCGTAAATCATATCTAGATACAATTCGGCATCCAATGACAACTTGGTATCATAATTTTACCTGGAGGCATTCTCCTACGGGACGAAATGGCACTTGTGAACCAGACTAAATTGGCATAAACGGATTACATAGTGAAGTTTTGTCATGAAGTTACTCAAGTGGGTCATTTTTTTTTTAAAATATACATATTGATGTTTTAAAAGTTGCTTGAAGTATATCTGGTTAACAAGAATACTCAAACTTTAACAAACGAAATAAAACTCAATTTTAAAAACTGCCCGATTACAAATTGTAATCAAAACTACTACATCACTATTGCAACATGGTTGTTTAGCGATTACCTAAAGTTTATTTTTTTGGGTTAGGTCACTTTATTACAGATGCAGCGATGTGACACGTGAATTACATTTTATATTTTATATGGTATCACTCAATTGATAGACAAAAAGTGTTATTCCGATTAATACATAAATTTCATATAAATTTGAATATTCTACTATAATTTCCACGTGCTGGAAATGCATTGTATTACAGTTTTTATGATAGTTATCATAAAAATATACAATTCCTTTCAAATGCAAATCGATTGCCATTATACCCCATTCACAACTCCCCCATTCCTTTAGGCAACCATTGTTACTTCAACGAATGTAATAGTAATTCCCGCGAAGTTTTATCACCATCATCATCTTCCCCTCACAGCCATCTAAATCACAACGAAATTGATATACACAAGCACTCACTTAATATCTCTATCGAGTGGATGAGATCCCCTTGGGAGCCGTCTCCAATTTGGCAAGTGTAGTCCCCTTGATCGGCGTGTCGGATGTCCTTCAATTGCAGATTGTATCCTATAAGGGATATCCTGGGGTCCATGCTGATTATTTGCTGGCCGGCACTCAGAAGTGTGGTACCTCTTTTCCATACTATCACGAATGGACCTGCAGAAAAAAAGAAATGTTTGAGATCTGGAAGTTTTTTTAAAGTTCCCTCGTTATCAAATAGACTCAGACACCACCATTTTTTGAATAAATTTTGTGTAGATACGTGATTGAATCCCTAGACCCGTTTAACCGAGGTTAAATTTTTGTTCTCCGTATTGGTTTTCGTTCTTACAATTCTTGGCAACAGTTTATAAAAAACATTAATTTCATACTCGTTTGATTGACCTAATATTGATTTTTATCAGTAAAAACTCCATTTTCGATAGAATTTTTATACAAATATATTGTCATATGGCGATAAGAATACGTCGGAATTTGGAATATTTATAGGTAAACCATTTACAACTGCAGAAGCATAAAAAACAAGTTTCCCAGTCTTGAAGCGGTATCCTTTGAGCTGCAGAGGCGGAGAAAACTAATTTTATTTAGATATTTAAATATTAAAAAAATACGTTAGAATAAGAAAAATATACAATAAGCGAGGAAGTATGTGTTAATAGGCAATCGGATCATCATAATTTCGTTTTCCTATGTTCGAAAAGAAGCCATATTTTTCAACAAAACACAACAGAGCTATAGAAAATTTCAGAACCAATTTCACAGACCAGAGACGCCACTGGCTTTCATTTATTCAGACCTCTTCAAACACAAATATAACTCGTGATTTATTAGTTTTCTTGGCCTCCACCGTATGGACACACTCACAAGCATTATCATTGGCTTGCGGTCCGTTTTGATTGGCTCAGGCGAATCTGGTGCAAAACTAGACACCCGTCACTCAAACCCACGTTGACTGCCGCCTCTTTCGATCTTCCGTTCGGCAACGGCGAATGTTTACCAGTAGTACACATTATTTTTCGTTCCGTTACTTCGCATATACGCTCGTGTAAGCGAAGTGAGTTTTTGATTTGCTCCTTATAGAAACAGCTTCTGCAATTGAAAATGATTAAACTTGTACAAGCAAACTTTGCTATTGTGAATTCAAAATAACAGATACTCCCTCTGGTGTTGTTTTCTGAAACTATGTATGAGTAGATCGTTTACTTTTCGAAACATTTATGTTTATATGATTTTAGCCATTGTATTCTTGAAACTTGTCGAATCTCTTGTGATTGTGACAAATATGGCAACCAAGCACCAGACATTTCGTTATCTAAGACAGGGTCAGTTGTGCGAACGCTTCGATATTTAAAGCATATAATTCAACCAATATAATATTTGAATTAGTCTATTTCCGTTGTTTAATTCAAATAAATATTATATTTGTGTTGAAACAAATTTTCATTCAATATGTGTTGAGGATTGTTTCAATAAATGGAAATATATCCAAATCAAAAATATGTTAGTATTGCATTGGGAAATACATTTTGTCACCGCAATATAATGATTCCATGAATAGGATACACCTGTACGAAGGCGTAGAAGGGCCAAGAACAAAATATTTTTGAAAACCTTTGGAAATGCCACTTTGAACTGACAATTGTCACTTTGAAGTGACAGTTGTCAGTTCAAAGTGACAATTCTCAGTTCAAAGTGACAATTGTCACTTCAAAAAAACAAAAAAAAAAAAAAAAAAAAAAAAAAAAAAAAAAAAAAAAAAAAAAAAAAAAAAAAAAAAAAAAAAAAAAAAAAAAAAAAAAAAAAAAAAAAAAAAAAAAAAAAAAAAAAAAAAAAAAAAAAAAAAAAAAAAAAAAAAAAAAAAAAAGAGGCGATAACATTGAATCAGTCAGGTTATCCTCATCATTTTTGGAAGAACCCCAAATGACCTGGTCGTTACTATTAGGGGCAAATATGACGATCCAATCACATACAGACAGTCTTAAACATATTCAGAAGCTGGTGCCCAGAAGAGAGACTAAATGTAAATCCTAGCAAAACAGTTCGGGTTCCATCCACAAGGAGGCGTAAGAACGAACTGAAAGCCTCGACCCTGAATGGAACTCAGCTAACTTTTTCCACTACAGCATTAGAGGTAATGCTAAATCTATCTTCCGCCACTGCACTCGTATGTAATGAGTGCCTTCAGACTGCACCATATATCAAACTTAAAAGCTGGAGATCTGGACTGGATACCTTGAACATTCTGGAAAATATTCCCTAGAGTTCAGGTACAAATCATCAGATATTATGGCAGATAGGCATGACTTCGAAGGCTAGGGAGTAACGGGTGTAAGGCTCTCAAAACCACTAGGTAAAGCTCCAACAATTTTTCTAGCAGATATCCATGCTTTAGAAATTTGCACTCAAGGATACCAATGCCTTGAAAGAGGCTTCATGGGGGCAAATATCTTTATCCTGTCAGACAGCCAAGCAGCACAAAGGCTCTAAAGTCATACACTTGTGAGTCTAGACTGACTTGGGACTGCAAACTCCCCCTAAGACAACTGGCTACGAACAATCAGTTACTCTTATGTGGGTACCAGCTCACAAGGAGTTCAGAGGCAATCAGGAAGCGGACAGCCTTGCCAAGGAAGGAGCAAACTCTCAATTTCCTGGCACAAAACCCTCCTGTGGTCTTTCTGAAGCCCACATCAAGGAAGAGATTCGGCCCTGGAAAACTGACCAAATTGAAACCCACTGGAATTTGGATCCAGGGCAAAGACAAGCGAAAAGACTCCTGAGGCCATAACCAAAGAAAGCTAAAGAGCTTCCTGAGTTGCACAAGAAACACTTGAAACTGGTAACAGGACTGCTCACCGGAAATTGTCCCCTGAGGTATCACCTCAAATAAATGGATAGACCAGACAGTGAACTGTGCCGTTACTGTGAGAACTTTGCTGGAACTACATAACACCTGCTCTGCGACTGCCAAGCACTGTTTTGCAAAAGGCTTAAGTTTTTTGAAGGGGTTTCATTAATTCCCTCAGACATCAGGAACTTTCCTATGAAACTGATAAACTTCGCGAAGAGTCTCGGAATCCTGGGTTTCGAATATATGAAGGGTAATGTACAAAATACTTCATGGGTCGCGATACGGAGAGCCTGAAGAGCCATATCGACCTCCCATCAAATATTAAATCATGCTCTTCTAATTCACTACCACCATCAGATTCACGGTCACTATCGTTTACATTAATTATCATTCTCTGCATGTACAGTTTCTCAATTTTTATTACATGATCGATTACATTTTTTCAGTTTACAGCTATCCTTGAATTCCTGCTGGATTTATTCGTGTTTCAGTATTTTCAGCAAATTTGGGGAATTATTATGATAACCGTAGCACAGAAAGGACGGACTATTTTTAAGTGCCGTTTGATGAAAATAATATTTTTTTATAATTCTATTAGTTGATGTATAATATTAATAGATCTCAAATGCCCATTGAAAAACTACAAACAATTATATATACTACCTACCAAAAAATAGTAGGTAGGCTTTTTAAGAATTCGAGGAACTGAATTCTTGAAAAGGCTTACGAAAATATTAAGTAGGATTTTTTATCTGTCTACAATAATACGACTCGTTATCTAATACAAATACTTCATACCAGGATTCGAATAGTTTTCTGTCAATGTATTGACGATAGTCTAAACCTCCAAGAACGTTATAGGATTTGACAATCCTTAGATGGATGTTTTTTTATTAGAAAGATGATGTTCATTACTAGGTTCGATTTCCTCTTCTTTGATCCTGTCCGACTCTCTTTCATTTAAAGCTATCAATGTATATACAAAAATTAATATAATTTAATATACTTAAGATGGAAAAACTACAGATAATATTGAAATTTTCCACAAGTTTTTAATTTATAACTTGATTCACACAATCGAAAGCCTTGCTTAGATCACACAGGAATCCAACGAGGTACTCGTCAGCTTCAATTAGCCTAACTTTTTTCATAGAAATTACCTAGTGCTTCTATTTCCACAAAATCCATGTTAATTATCCGATGAAAGCTCATAAATATCCAGGTGGAGTTTGAGGAGCTCTAAATAAGCATACGCTAAAAAAAATGCCATTGGAACGGTCATCTGGATCAGCGACATCTCCTTTTATGTACACGGGAATATTTCTTTCAAGTTTCAAATTGGCAGGAAAAACTCAACAGCATAATGAAAGATTAATCGAAAAAGTTGAAAGTATGCTAATGAAGGGGTTATTTTTTCACAAGGAAGTTGGGAATTTCACCCGCACCACTGGATGAGCTATTTTTCAATTTCGTATCGAGAATATCAAACAGCTCAGATTCAATTGATACAGAAAAACTTTCCACATCATATATTGAGCTCCCTTTTATCATAATTACCAAATTTTGTCCAGTATACGTAAGGACGCTTGTTGAAACTGTTGATTGAATAATTCTTATATTTCCATGAGTGGTGATGTGAAGAATCAACACACATTGGTTTTAGGATCATATATTTCAATTTTAATACTCAACAGAAATCTATTCAACAACCATCCTCCAATTTGAAAGTTCAATTAGCCCGGCTGTGAAGTGTATATGACGCCAGAGAATGTATAGATTCATCTGCAAATTCTGAAAATTTTAGAATTCTACTCCAGTAATTTCAGACAGAATGGAAACTGCACGCTAACACACAATGACATACGAGGCATTCATGAACTGATGCCTTCAGAGCGAAGATATCATTCAAATACTATTGAGATAACCACCCCCTTCCTCATCAGTATGAAATTTATTTTATGCAAAAATTTAAAAATATTGCTAAATCAAAAACATGCAAGTTTGTTTTCCAAGGAAAAAAAATAAATCGGAATAGGAAGATTTTTCTTGAATCAACATAACCAAGCTGAATCATGGGATCCATCGAATAAATAATCTTAGTTATCTGACGAGTAAGAGATCCCTACTGACAAACACCTGCTTTGAGGATACTGTAACGTAAATAAACTTAACTTGGTTCTACTAATTTATTTCACACTTAATCTACAACTTAATTTATATTACTACGCCACTGTATAGCTCGATCGTATGGGCTCGTTCAGACTCTCCACTCCCTCTTGAGGGCTGTCTATTTATCTCCGATACAGCATTCTCGATGTTTCCAATTCTGGCGGTTGGTGCCCAGCATGTTCCAGTTATTTCCAATATCGACCGTTGTTATCTGCCGCGGCGTGACTGGATTGTTCTCGAATATCTCCGGGGATGACCTCATCGTTGTCGATGGCAACGCGTGAGGCGACAGGTCCGGCCTAGGTTCGTTACAATACAATCACCACCATCCTCCCAATATTTTCCCATTGATTTCGTTCAAATTTCGCGTATGACCGGTATAAATAACTTTCAGGTCAGATGGAGTTTTGGGTGTGTGTGCATTAGGTAGAAATTTGTTTCCTGAAAAATATCTCGAACGCAAAGACATATATGCTTGAGGGTATCGTCACAACTCACACGAATATTCAGGGTGGGCGCAACACTATGAATTATATAACTCTGGTTTTGCTGGTCGTAGATGAAGTATAGTGTCCCACGATGAATAATGGCTAATTCCCAAAAAAAATTATATTTTTTAACCGACGAAATCAAAAAGGAGGAGGTTCTCTAGTCGACGCGTATATTTAATTTTTTTTATTTTTTTTATGTATGATCACGCATAACTTTTTACCGAGACGTCTGATTCCAATTTTTTTTTTCCAGTGGATAGGGTGTACTTTGAAGTTGGTCCCATTTGGATTAAAATAATGAAATCCACCCCTAAGGGTAGCAAAATGAAGGATATTGATCACTCACCCTCTGAATTCTGGTCCGTTAACCGATTCTATCAGCTATAACTTTGTACTGGGATCTTCGATTTGGATGATTATTCTTTTATCAGATAGGGTATACCTCATAGTTGATCATATATGAGAGGATGGAATGATATACAGAGTAATGAAATAAACTAACCAGAACAACAAAAATAATTTATATTACAACAAATAGTAAAAGTAGATAATCATATTATTTAACTGGTAATAGTTGAAGTAAGGTGGGTAAATAAGTATTTTGGAGTAATCAAAAAACAAGCAGTCAGTAATTAGTAGATTTCAGCCACAAAAAATTGAAAAATAAAAACTGTTTAGCAAAAAATTAAACCGACGAAATACGGAACTGAAAAGTAAAGAATAAAATAAACCTTCTTAGTCTCAATAACTGAGCTCCTAAACTAATGTAGGTAACTAATTTTGAGTCGGCGCCAAACAAACAATCAACAAAGATCATTAAATTACTTCAAAAAAATTATCAGAATGTCACCGCCCAACTCGATGCCATCATTTCACGCCGTTTCCTAACTCATTTGCTTGTTTGTTTGGTGCCGACTCAAAATTAGTTACTTACATTAGTTTAGGAGCTCAGTTATTGAGACTAAAAAGGTTTATTTCATTTTTTACTTTTCAGTTCCGTATTTCGTCGGTTTAATTTTTTGTTTAAAAGTTTTTATTTACATTTTTTGGTTTTTACTTTCACTACTAATGCATATAAATAGTTTTCCCAAATGGTGATGCTTTTTGTACCTCATTGTATGAATGTTACCATTCCCGAGATCCTCAAGCATATACTCCCATCTGAACAGCCTCTTTGCATAAAATTCAAAAACATCCTACATAGAGAATGTCGGGCACATCATGATGATTACAGAAAAAAGGCTGTATGCAAATATTCTGAAAATAGGTAGTTATACCTACACAATTCGATGATAAATTCAGATAATTTGTTCTGTCACTGAAAAACAGATTCAAGCATGTAATCTCTCTCACTGGAAAATTTAAAATCCCTCCATCGTTATTTAATATTTTTCCCACGATTCCATGAAATCTGAAATGAATATAAACGATGTCAACTCGAAAAATGGAATAACGGCAAAAAAAGCAACTCGAATATTGTAAAAAATGCCTAGGGACCCGCTAACGGTTGTCATTATTCCTATTGACAGAATTGAAAGTTTGTTATGCAAATTTGAGGTACGGCCTGGAGAACTGGCAGAGCGGGAGAGTGAGAAAACGCAAGTTTGCGTAACGGCTGAACAAACACTGATACAATCCCAACAGAGCGCTTGTGACTGCTGAGTTCATCTCCCTATGGGAGAATCAACTTTGCAATGGGGATGGAGGCGTATGATGTTGCAAGGATGATCTTTATGACGGAGGGCTGTAAAAGTTCTGGAGTTCCGCAAGTTCGTGAGAATATCCAGTGGAATATATGACACCTATATGTTGATTCTGAAACCCTTTTCCGAGAAAGAATGTGAGGCATACTCATGAAACAACTAAGATAATAGTATATTCTGATATAGACTACTTTGTTCATATAATCCGCTTTTATGTGAAGTATCACAAATGGGGCGCTACGATACTTGATGAAAAAATACTTGATATGTGACTTTCACTGAAATGAATATATTTCGATGTATAATAGCTTCATCAGGTGAAATCATATTGAATAACAGTTTTATTATGAAATGTAATTGAATGGAAATGAACTTTTTCTGAAAACGCTCAAGAATGCCTACTATGTATGCCTAATGCCTAATCTAGTATTTTATTCCGTTGCCAAGCAACGAACTTTCCCGGGCGGAGCCGTCAAAATCGGTCCCTACCTGTTTTTTATATACATTTTAGGCAGTAAATAAATACACGCAAACAACCAAAATTTATAAATTCAAGATGGCGGCCCCAAGGTGAAGGACGAGTTTTGTGATTGAACTTTTTCTGAAAACGCTCAAGAATGCCTACTATGTATGCCTAATGCCTAATCTAGTATTTTATTCCGTTGCCAAGCAACGAACTTTCCCGGGCGGAGCCGTCAAAATCGGTCCCTACCTGTTTTTTATATACATTTTAGGCAGTAAATAAATACACGCAAACAACCAAAATTTATAAATTCAAGATGGCGGCCCCAAGGTGAAGGACGAGTTTTGTGATTATGGTCCGATTTGATGAACTTTTTCTGAAAACGCTCAAGAATGCCTACTATGTATGCCTAATGCCTAATCTAGTATTTTATTCCGTTGCCAAGCAACGAACTTTCCCGGGCGGAGCCGTCAAAATCGGTCCCCACCTCTTTTTTATATACATTTTAGGCAGTAAATAAATACACGCAAACAACCAAAATTTATAAATTCAAGATGGCGGCCCCAAGGTGAAGGACGAGTTTTGTGATTATGGTCCGATTCGATTCAAAATTGGTATGTGGGGGTTTTCGGGGTCAGAAATTATGGAATTTTTGTCCAAATTCATAGATTTGAGATGGCAGCCACAAGATGGTGGACGAGTTTTGTGATTATGGTCATATTTTATTCAAAATTGGTACGTGGAGGTAACCAGGTTCGGAGATCATGAGTTTTTTGTCAAAATCTATGAATTCAAGATGGCGACTTCAGGATGGCGGACGAGTTTAGTGATTCAGATTCTATTCAAAATTGGTGTGGGGGTTTTTTGAGAAGAGACCTTGTAATAACGATGCTCTATTAGAAATAAACGGATTAAGGCAAAGTAACTAAAAAGCAAAACATAAAATAACTAATAAAAAACCTTTTTAAAGAAAAGCTTTCATTGAAGCCTTGTACTAAAACGTATAACCTAAGTTTAAGTCATCTCTGACATTGATTTAATTATTTGTTGTTGAATTATTTAGTTTCAAAAAGCTTGTCGCGCGAATTGTAATGAAATTGATACTTCGAAACAAAAAACTTTTTTGTAATAATATTTTTCGATATTTTCCATAGCAATGTCACTTCACTACATAGTGAATTTAGAATATCGGCCGATTCCCGCTTAGCTGCACGCCACCGATAATAACGGCTATGCGAATATTTAGTCTAATTGAATGCACCAACTTTTATAAAGAATAAAATTTTCTGAGAAACTATTAATAAAAAAAATCCCATATGGTTCCAAGATTTTGGCGGACACAGTATAAATCAAGGAATCTCACTGTGAACCAACCCCAAATTATAGGGGGTAAGTGAAGGGGGTCAAATATCCATATGAAAACAACTACTTCCATGGCTAAAGCCTCGACGGACGTTGGATGACATCTTATGAATAATCGTGCAAAGCCTCTCTATTGAGAGGTTACTTTGCAAATGCATGCTGTGATGGCTAGAGATGAATAGAGCAAGTGTTTTCAAGACCAGTTATCCACGAATACTTTACGCTATTTTTTTTTATTGGTGCACTTTGAAATCATATATACTGGTATTATTTCTACAAAAAATAGAAATAAGTACTAATAATGCAAAATGGTTGAATTCGTGATGTGACATCAGTATACCTTTCGTTGTCATGGAAATGAGAAAAACAGATATTCATTTGCAATTTGTTATCAAAGATCAATATTTATTGTCACCAGAGCTCGAAAATTAATTATTCTAATATCGATTTTTTGAATAGTGAGGCAGAATCGCGGTTGATACCGCGAAAATCCAGTGATATATATGAAAAAGAAATTGGAAAAGTTCATCAAATGGATGGAGGAGCAAGAGGTATCACATATAAATGAACGAGTTGTTAGTAATATTTTATTTGACGTTCAAGGTACTCCTGTCAGATCAATAATCAAAAATTTGTCATTTAGATTTGTTGATGTTGCCATGGTAACTTAAAAAAACGCGCGTTTTTTAAAGTTCGATTTAAACACGCTGAGGCGTCCTTCAAATGGGTAAGAAGGGGCACCAATAAAAAAACTATTTTTGACTTAGTAATAGCCAATTGACTGTTTCTACTTTTTTTCTTCAGACGTATAGCGCTTACGCTCCAAAATTATGCAACTTCAACCCCCTGTAACTTTCAGAAAACTAAACTCAGGAAAAAACTTTCGATGCGGCTTATCCTTGGGTCATTCAAAGATGTAATTAACATCTCTTGACGATGATATGAGAATGTCGGATTTGACCACTTTTGGCCAAACCAGATCACTGTGCGGCGTGGTCGGACTTTGAATTGTATTCCTACGCAATGAGGCCACCATTTTAGCTGATTAAGAGAAGTCGCGGATTAAGAAGTACTATCAAGTTAACTGATTTGCGTTGGGCTAAGTTAGTTAGTCGCGTGGTTTCACATAGATCGAGCGCAAGAGCTCGACGTGACCGCGTGTCACGCGCGACGCGTCTGACGGAAGGCGGGAAGTAATGTATAAAAAATTGTGTTGATCAACTTTTCATGGGAGATTAAGATTTTTTGTATTTTAAATGACAGGAATCGAGGCGAGCGTCGAATATCGATGGGTATTGTACGAAAATAGCACGGAAGCACCTGTGGGATCATTAGGAAGAAATGCAGCCGGGGATAGAAAGAAAAATTGATGCGTGCGGGGTGAGTAGCAACGCTTTCATAAATGATGAAATAACTATGTGCAGATTTCGAGGGGTGAACTCTCGAATATTTGAACCCTGGAATATTCAGATATTAAATATGTTTATAGCGACTGGGCAAAACTGAGGTTTATCAAAGTATTATTTTTCTTATTGGTAGATCGGAGAAACTAAATATTTTAGGAAAAATGGTGGTGAAAGGCTGAGGTATTTGCTTGGTATTTTTTGGTTAAATGTTATATTTGGATTTGTTTTGTAGCATATTTTAATCTTATTTCAATATTAGTAATAATGTTAGTGAAGAGTTTTGGGGGAGACGGTAATTGAATAATTTGAGAAAAAGTTAACTTTTATCTTTCGAAAGGAGAGGTCAGAGGAAAAGTTATATTGAGTTCAAGAAGATGCATTTTATTTGAAATTATTCAAAAATACCACGCAATTGCTACATTACACATTTTGGAGAATAATTGGTCTGAAACTAAATAGTGCCTTATATTTCACTATTATAGATATATTCTTGAGAAAATGTGTTACGTGTCGAAATGCTCCTTTGAAATAATAACACTGGCGACAGCAGACATATGATATGTAAATATTATATGTACGTAATATCCATATTATTAACTGAAGATAGATGGATTTGGGATAACATAAGTATAGAAAATTGCATCATATAAATTAGTGGGTCGTATAAGCTGTTAAAATTTCAGATAGGTAAATATTATGGAGAAATAAGATGTTTTTTTGACGGATTCATTACAAATGGTGACATTGATGGGATAGTTATGAAGGAAGTTATTTCTGATAAAAAACAAAGCTGTTTTAGCACAATCGTTAAAATCGGTGGGATATATTTTTTAAATAAAGCAGAATTGATTAAAACAAAGTCCATTCTTCTACTTCCACTTTTTTCACTGAAAATGTACAGCATGCGAATTTTCCACTACCAAAAAGTGTATTATGAAAATTATTCACTTCATTCCGTGTGTGTTTGTCAGAAACCTCTTTCAATATTCAACTCTTTACGTCTTAAGATTCAATGCTTGTATCTTTCGAAAATGTTTTGATTTAGAAGCAATTGGCAGAATTCAACGTCAGTCATCAAAACTATTTCGAGTAAATCCACTTTGTTGTTTCTTGAACGAAACAACACAAGTCTCCTGATTGCGATTGCTCATGCTCATCGCTGCAATTCAATGAATCAGCCAGTGAATTGCCAGGATCAATTTTTCAAAAATTTTCAGCTGATTTTACCTCAACTTCAATAGGCATAATTTTTTTGTAAAATAACTTCTACATATTATTTCTGGCATTTCTAGAAACTAATAGAAATGTTCAATATATACGTTTTGGCAAATCAAAACATTATTAGGTGATGATTTGGGGATTGAAAATACCTCCTGAATATTCAATAAATTGATTTACACAATATTGTTTCTTTAACAAAAACACGGCATGATACGTAATTGCTTTGGTTGGGTTTGAGAAGACCAAAATGTCACTTTCCAAACGTTAATATTTCGAAAACAATTGAAATTAGGAATCAAGTGTATTAGAGATA